>PVJX010020536.1:0-33204 GCA_004027295.1 Dolichotis patagonum | reverse complement strand
GCTTCCATGACAAAGAGGAGCTAGGAGAATTTGTGACCACCAGTCCAACCCTACAAAAAATACTGAAGGACATTCTAGGGAGAGAGAACAAGAATACGAGCATTTCAGGAACAGTGGCAGAGAGGCCTCAGTGAACGAGGCAGACAGTGAAGTGGAAGAGAAAAATAGACTATCAATGGCAGAAAAATAGAATAGCAGACATGAGGCAGAGAAGATTGGCTATAATCTCTAGTATAGAAGGCCTTGAAATACTAACAGAGAGAAACACAGGCAGAGTAGATCAGGAGATAGGGTCCATTGAGATGCTCTATATAGGGAGGCAGTGGGACCCAAAACAAGCAGTGTACCCCATGGGAGTGAAAGGGGAGGAACTGTCTAAAAAAGGGAGGCAGAGGATACTGTTAATGGGGTAACAAGATTTAGAATTTACATTATTCTCACCACTCTGCTTGGATGGATTATGTGGTGTTCCAGTTTGTCTACATACGCTAGACTTGAGGACATGGTCAGCTATCCCAAAAATAAGAGGACATATTACGGTAATCACCCCTAATTTTCCTATCAACTTAATCTGAAGAAGCCCTTTATAACTTATACTGTCTTACTATGGCTGATCTTATTTGAATCTGGTTTGTTAGATTGCTACTTTGTATTGACTGATTTTATCTAAATCTGTTGTGATGGATAGCACCAAGTCTAAGAGTATAGGCAACTACACTGAAGATGACAAGATTCACTAAGATACCCACTCTGGTTTGATTTTTACTTGCTTTTGAAGTCTTATAATGTCTCTAATGCTTTGTTTTTATTAATGTTGTTATACACTGCTGAGACACCATGGTAACCATTGTAGATCACCTTGTATTGTGGTTTTATGTGACTTTTCTGCCTCATGCTTTTCTAGGAATTGTTTTATTTTGCTTTGTTTTGTTTTTCCTGCTAATACAGAAATGATAGATATACATGTAGAGAATCACGCATGTGTAGAGCTTATAAACAGTTTAGGAGAACCAACTATATAACACGTTGAAATAAACAACTACTTTGAAGAAAAAGAGACACTACAATACCCAGTGCTGATTCCATAATGTCAGGATGTGAAGTCCAGGAAAACTATCACTTTTTGTTCAAAGTGATCTTAGCTTGCTTTGCCTTGTCTAAGTTCAACACACATTAAGGTATGGACAGCTGTTTTGAGGAGAGTGAGAGACACTATGACAGCCATTCATGGCTTCCCTAATGTCTGGTCTTGAAGACCTGTAATGCCCTCCTCGTCCTGCTCAGATCAATTCCATACTAGGTTGTTTCATGTGAATTCCCTATATGTGACAATATGGACAACTATTTGGAAGAAAACAAGAGCCAATATGATACAGAGTGAATATCTCCAATTGTCTAGCTTTGAAATTTATGTCTTACATTGCTTTCTTGTGATCCGCTTTGCTCTGTTTTGTTGTGTTTAATTTTACCCTATTGATATAATTGCATGTATATTTGAGTGGGTAAGATGGATGACCATATTGTTGTTTTTGTCAGATCGTGGAGCAGAACTGTTAACAATCTCACTCTTTGAATGTCTACTTTATATGTTTTAACTTTGTAATGTGAACAACTATTTCCAAGAAGTCAGTATGTAATTAGTCAAGTAATAATTTCTTAGGTTTTATTGTTGTTGTTCTTTTCCTTTTTTCCTTGGAATACTGTATTGTTGCTACCCTTTATTCTGTTTTATTTTGTTTTGTTTTTTCCTCTTTAAATAAAATTATAAAAAAAATAATAAAAACACCACTTTTATGATGTAAAGCAATATGAAAAGTGAAAAATATACTGGACTTGGGAGTCAAAAGACAAATACTTATATTCCACTTTGGCACTGTAATGCTGACAGTTACAATTTGTGAGAGTCTAAGCTTCCTTTCCCAGAATATAGTAGTAATAATAACTGTTCTATGCAGATCTGTATGCACACGTATGTCACATGGAGGTATGTTCTAAGGCCCAAATGAGGTAATGTTTATGAAATATTTTTAGAAAATAACTACTGCCAGGTGTGGTGGCACACACTGTAATCCCAGCACTTGGGAGGCTGAGGCAGGAGGGTGGCTGTGAGTTCAAGGCTAACCTAGGCTACATAGTGAATTCAAGGCCAGCCTGAACTACAGAGTGAGAGCTTGTCTCAAAACAAAGAAACAAAATCAACAGCAACAACAACGCAAAAATACTATGAAAAACTTTGGTCAATGTATTATTACACAAAGTCATATTTTACAATGTATTCAGCTTATTTAGGAGAAAAAAGGCTTTTTTTCCTACCTGAATTATATCTCCAGAATTGAAACTCATCTCATCATGGTTTCTTGCTTCAAAGGAGTATAACGCTCTATAACTCACCAGAACAGTAGCTGTCTCACCTAAAAAGCAGGTAACATTATAAGCTGCTGCTTGCATCTATGTACATCTTGGCGGTGACTTAATAAATACCTCTTAAAATCTAAAAGAAAAAATGGAGCATCAAAAAGGTACAATGAAAATTCACTGGATACAGACTTGCGAGGACTTAAATGTCCTGACTAATCATAAAATCGATATAAAAGCGAAGAAGGAAGGTCATCTCAAGGAAGGAGGCAGTAAACACAGGAGGCACGTGGGGATCTCCGGGTAGTGGCGCCGTGGCCAGGCCACTCTGTGCAGCGGAAGGAGATTAGCAAGGCTTCATGCTTAGGGTTGTGGCACAGGGAAGAAAAGCATGATGGTCACAAACAACAATGAGTAATCCAGGTTGGCAGAAAATATAGCCAGATTTACCGGTAAGGTTCTAACGGTCAAACAGTAGAAGAGTTCACAAACCCACTCGACTTAGTAAGATTGAAACTTGTTCATTTTTAGAATACATGCTTTGTTAATATGAAAGGTTTATGAAAGAAAAAGTGGACACAATCACACTAAACTACTATAGGAATCGTGTCAGAGGGATGTCAAAAACAAAGTATTTCTTCTGAGAAAAATTCATTGTACAAAAACATTTTACTGTTGTTTCATTAAAATAAAGTTTAGTTATAGTGACTGAATAAAACATTGCAAACTATTTTCACTTATGTACTTATGAAAGTCATGCCTGCGTATTTTCAGTCAGTGGTAAACTATCTTTGTTTTCTCCTGCTGGAGTAAGATTTCTGCCCTCTGTTTTAAAAGGCCTACATACTTCTCATCCAAGGTTAATTTTAGATGTTTTTTTTCTAAGATAAGCATCTTTCTGTGCTTTTATTTATTTATTTTCTTTCTCTCATTAGGTTGTTGCACTGTTTTAAGAGACTTAAATCTACTTTTATCGTTTCCTTACACTGCTTCTCTTCAGGTTTCCGGTCCTCTTCTTGAATTTTTTCTTGTGTTTTTTCTTCCTGAAGTCGCTTTTGTTTCTCTTCTTCCTCCTTTCTAAGACTTTCTTTCCATAAGTTTTCTTTCCCTTGCTTTGCTTTCCTTGAAATAGAACAAAAGCAGTTTGTAAAATGCCACAATGTTTTCTTCACACTAAATAAAAGTGTTCGGAAGTTCTGGTTCAGGTAAGAACTAGCAGCACAGGGAACTAGCAACACCAATAGTTGAAGGGTGGGCTGGGGGAAGAGTGGAGTTTGGGGATGAAACTGAAGCCAGTCCATCAATCAAGAGTGAAGCGTCCAGGTGAGGAGTGTACCTGACCGTTTCCCACACTTCCGGTTCCCTCCTGCAGCCAACTTCCAAACCCAAGGAAAGGAGGAGAAAAAAAACAAAAAAGGAACCATTTTGCAAAAAGATCTAATAATTCTTCCATCCAGATTCTTCATGAGGTCTGCCTTCTAGCTCTGATCTCCCCTGGCCTACCTAGTCCTCGTTACGGAGATTTACTGACTGCTCTGGAAGTGGGAAACGCTTCTGAAAAGCTTATTTTTCCTATTATCTCTCAAAAACCCTTTTATAATCGTTTAGGTGACATTTTTCCCTGTAGGACTATAGGAACATGCTTCTTGCATGTTTCTATGTGATCTGATTGTCAAGATGTTTACTTTATTTATTCCGTTTTTTTTCAGACAGGGTCTCGCTACGTAGCCCAGGCTGGCCTTGAACTCACAGCAGTCCTCCTGCCTCATCTTCTGAAGGCTGGAATTACAGGCTGATAGTCAAGATGATCTATGATCAGACTTAATTATCTTAGTGCTAGAACAAATACACACTGTAGTTCTCTCCCTTGCATGTATTTTTATGACCTTCCTTAGACACAGAGTGGCCACCACTGAATTTAGCACCTTCCCAAGGCACAACGTGGGGAGTGAAGACTAACACAACTGTGTGTGTGTTGACAGAGAATTCTAGCTGTGTCCTCACTGAAAAATTCCCTTGCAAGATGCTAAGTGGCAAATGAAGAATTCCACTATGTCTCCTTCTGTAGTAATGTATTATTCCTGGTTAGGAAGCCACAAACGTCGGGATTTTGGAATAAACAGTATTCAAGCGGCCTGTCTGAATCACCTACTATATAAATAAATTATGGTCACAAATGCCTGGCAATTCCAAGGTCCTGAGTTTGATTCTTAGTACCAAAAAAATCAAAGACAAAAAACAAAACAAGAACACACACACATAAATTATGAGGACTCCAGAAACAATAATAATCCAGGGCTTACCAGCAATGCAGCCTACCAATACTAATTTGTCAATAAAAATGTGTTGAAAGTGGCTTTTCTAAAATTACTGCAAATGAAGCCTGGTTAAGCACAGTGGTGCACACATGGAATCTCAGCACTTGGGAGGCAGGGAGATTGCTCCTAGCTTGAGACCAGCTTGGGCCCCTGGTGAGCACTAGCCTGGACTACATAGCGAGATGCTATCTCCAAAAACAAAACAACAAACGAATACAAAAAGAAGTCAAACCAGTAGACTACCCTTATTGTCTACTCAGTAACTACTAGCTTTTTTGTGGACATTACTTATTTACTCTTTCCCAAAACAAAGGAATATTGGGTCACTGATAACCATACTAACTTCTGACACTAGATAACTTGAGAGGAATAAAAGACTATGCTAGAAAAGGATTATTTTCTTTCAGTTTTGGGGACTGAACCCAGGGCCTCCACACTGGATTACATCCCCAGTCCTTTTTAATTATTTTAATTTTTTAACAGGGTCTTGCTAAGTTGTCCAGGGTAGGCTTGCACTTGGGATCCTCCTGCCTTAGCCTCCTGGCATGCTAAGATTACAAGATTACCACAGCTGGCCAAAAGAAGAGATCTAACTGACAGAAAAAAAATCACATGAAGTCACTGAAGGAATGGCTCTAGGCTTTAGATGTTTCAAGTATTTTACTTCTCAAGAACTTGTTATAGACAGAGACAATCAATACATTGTATCTTAGTGGCATACAGAGAACTGCATTAATACAGCATTTGACACACAATCTTTTTCTATAAAATTAAATAATTGGTTTTTATGAACTTTCCAGAAAAGTAATAGATTTACTATGCAAAAATAGAACTAATAATGAGTGCTTATTATGTACAATATATGCTCTATATTAATTTATATAATGTTCACTGTTACTTATTAGAACTGTATTAATGCCCTTTTTTTCAGATGGAGAAACTGAGGTCTCAGAAGGTAAAGTGACTTAACAATGGATACCCAGGTAGTAAGTTATAGATGAAGAATTCTAATTCAGGTCTCACTCCAAAGTTGTATTTTTAACTAGGGAAACATAAAATACATGACTGACAAGGAGGTTGAATTTATAAAATTTAAAATATGACTAGCATCCTAGCAACTTTTTACTTCCTTCAAATTTCCATAGTTTAACTGAAGATACAGGCAATAAAATTAGAATCCTACTAGCAATAAAGTATAAAAAATTTATCAGTTATACTACCTTGTAGCCTCATCTTCTAGTTTCTTTTTCTGTATTAGCTCTAATCTTTTTCTTTCAATTTCCTTCAGCTTGTCATGTTTGATCTTATAAAGCTGTTCAAGAGCTAGTTGCTGTGTATTGTAGCTTTCTCTCAGTTCCTAAGGATAAAATGCAAATAAGTCAATACTTGAATGATTTAAATATCCTCATCTTATTTAATTTGATGTTCACATTAAATGACAAAAGTTCTAAAGTAAGTTAAAGACTTAAACAATCTTTAAAAATCTAGGTGATAAAAACTTGAATATAAGTATTTAAGTCAAGCAGCTACTAAGACAAATATGTTGAAATGCAAAATATGTAAAAAATACTTTCATATTCAATATTCAATAAAGTTCAATAAAGTTCATATTCAATAAAGTTCATTTCTCAAGAACACAGAATCTTCAACAAACCAATTCTTTAAGTTGGAATGGCATTTTCAATTAAAAAGTAATTCAATTAAATACAGGAGGATAATTTGCTTATAATAACATTTAAAGAGGAATTGTTGTCCATCATTTTTATATATATACATAGTTCAACCAAGTTATTAGTAACTATCTACTATGGTCTTGAACTAAACACAAGCAATTATTAAACAATTTATTCTGAAACTAAAAATGCAAAAGATAGATATAATATATGTCTAAAACTATGACTAAAATAAGCCAAAATAATGAAAGGTACTGAATTTCAAATAGGAATTGAAATACACAGTTGAACAATTGAACATCTAGTTGTGCGCTACATGCTAAAAAGAATTTGAACGTATTCCAGGATTCAATTCTGAGCTGCCTGACTCCTAACTCTGCAGCCTTTGGCTTCAAAGAATTCACAACCCAAAGTGCTCAAACGTGGGATAAAGACAAGCGCCTTACCAGAAACCTGGTTTATTTTTGCTGTTTTCTATGCCCTTCTTCCAATAGTCTCCCTTCTTGTGGGAAGTATCTTCCTACTGTCCTCTGTAGTTCTGGTGGGTCTCTCAAACTCAGTACTCCTCCCATTGCCACTCAGGGGTGATCTCTATGCACAAAACCGAAGCGGGGCCAGAATATTTTCCCAGGCTTCGGATACACTGAATAGGCCCCGGAGAAAGATACTTTGCTTTCTCTAGGTTCATTAAACTGGGATAAAATAAACCTACAGCTCTCTCACTACAAAGTGAGACCATGAATGACAGGAATGAAGTAAACACAGGAAAGTGAGAAGCAAGGTTAGAGAGGGAGGGGAGAAAGTGGCTGGAGGTACTGCTGCAGGAACAGGGAAACCTGGCTTTCTGTGACACAAATGGCCTGACTGGGGCTGAATCTTCAGCCCTACGCTACGACCAGCACGGCTGTGAGACCGAATCTTCAGCTCCACTGCTCACAGTCCCAGGAGCTGGCCCTGGTCAGCAGCTCTTCTGGCCATTCAGTCATCATTCCTACCTTCCACCAGTACCCACTGATCACCTAACTATTCTGAGAAGCACTTCTTTCACTTGGAATCTCAGCAAATTAGAGGCAACGAGATACTGGATGAAGGAAAACAACAAACAAAACAAAAAACCTGAAGTAATCAAAAGAAATTTCATGACAAAGGTGGCAGCTATATAATATTTGCGTTTTTCATGTATGTGTGATATATGGCTCTTCTCCAAATTTAAAATAACCCCAGTGAAATGTAAACATTTTGAACTGATTCAGGACATCAAGGAAGCTGTGACAGCACCCTGAAAGACACATGGGAAAAAGGGCTTTTGGAGCTGCTTCACCATGTAGCAAGAAAATGGATACATGTGTTTAAAGCCAGGGGAATATTTAGAGGGAGGATTGGAGCAATGTGCCTTTTACTGTGATAATTAAAAACATCTGTTTTCAGTAGTACAACTATCTTAACTATTGTTTAATATACATGTTTTTTTCTTCCAGCTTCTCACACTAATGAAACAATACAATGCTTTTAAAAATTTAAACATGACTGTATTTTAAACTCCTCCTGTAACAGCTACAAAACAACATAACTAAGACAAAAATTCTTATCAGTCACTGAAAAAGCCAGAATTCAAAGTAGTGGCTCAAGTTGAACAAATGAATAATTTGATAATACATCAATCTCATAAAACAGATATCATGATCCTTTCCCCCCCTTTTCTTTTCTTTTCTTTTCTTTCCTTTTCTTTTCTTTTATCATGACCATTTCTGAAGCTCAGAAGATTAAGTGACTTGGTTGAAATCCTGGAGTTCTGAATCATTTATACTATATTATTCCATCCTGTTTCATGAATTCTATACTTACTTTCAGTTGAATTAAATAAGCAAATTACTGAAATAGCTATTTTGTTTCAAAACAGCTGCTTTGTTATTTATTGGCTGAGAAAACATTTTAAATGATTCAAAGGAATTTCAAATAAAAAGTGCTTCCTTTCTATTCTAAAAGGTGACTGTGAGGCAAACAGCAGAGCACGAGCACCAGGCTGTGAGGAGAATCCGCAGGCCCGTCCTCCCAGACCCTGCCGACCTCCAGTTCCTCCCCGCTGGGATCAGCCGGACTGTCTGAGGAGTGTTCATGGTGATGAAAACCAGAAGAGGAGGCTACAATGATTTCCTGGTGGATAAAGTATTCTCCATGGGACTATTTCACCATGGGATTATTTCTTGGCTCTTGCAATTTTTTTTCAAAAAACAGGCTTTTGTTGTTTTCTTTTTTAAAAAACAAAAACAGGAGTTCACTATGTGGTTCAGGCTGGCCTTGAACTCACCATGGAACTAGTCTTGAACTCACGGAGGTCCTCCTGCCTCAAATTCCCTAGTGCTGGGATTACAGGTCTATGTCTCTACATCTAGTTCACAATTTTTAAATAATTATACACTGCATTTCATTTCAAATATTTAAAATATTAGTTTGAGAAGGGATCTGAAAACCACCAAATTGTTGAAAAGTCCATAACATAAAAATGGTTCAGAGGTTCTGCTGTAGAAACTAGTATTTCTTTCTATCCTATGCCTCGTGCAGCAGCTCTCAGACAAACACTTCCTATTAGTATTAGACTTCACTCGGAGAAAAGAGGTTCAAAAGGTAGGCCTGAAATTCTCTAAAGGAAGGAAGAATACATTTCATTAATCCTCATACAGTCAGTCCCTGACTTACGATCATTCAAGTTGCAAACTTTCACAGATATACTGCATGGTGTACTGTATAAAAGACTCACTCTGTCGGCTAATAAATGAATCTTTTAGGAACAATTCTCCTAGAATGGAGCCCATTCATAATCTGGAGACTTAACCGTATTATGGGTCTAGGAAAATGTTTTCTAACATCTAACTAAAGCTCTTTCAAGTTTTTACTTACAATCCAAAGGATTCATGTTGCTTACTGCCAAAATCAGTTAGCTTTATTATACTTGCATAAATCAAATTCTCACCTTGCTACCTGGAAGGGTATTACTAGCACAGGTTACTTTAGGTCCTTGGAAGCACAGGGTAAGACTTAACTCCCTGGAGAAAGTCACAGTTTTGGTGTTGACAGATTGTTTTCCTTCCATGCAAAAGCACTTCCCTAATCATTAGTCAAACTAAACAGTGGTAACTTCTCAACACACTGAAAGATATTTTGGAGAGTCTGGATAATTCCTTCCCTAATAAGAGTAATAAAAATACTGCACCCGTATAGCATATAAAATTCACAAAGCAGACACGCACACAAACACTTAATCTATGCTATTTCATTCCTACATTGTAAGATTCTTTAAAGACAAAGCAGATATTGTTAGCTTTGTTCTACAAATGCTGAAAACAAAATATGGAGGGTAAATGACAAACAGTTACAAAACTAGCAAGTGACATACACAGTACTAGAACTAATTTTTCCAGATTCCTAAGCCAGTAATTTTTCACTGCACTTCACATTAGCGACTGAATAATGCATGAATTTTCAACCACTTTCCATCCTTGCTGTGACCCCTCCTTCTGTTACCTCACCAGTCTTTCATCATCACAAGCACCTCTTCCTCTTCTCACATCCCTTCACATCTACTTCACATTTCAGAATTCACTCTGATAATAATTCTGATGCTAAAACCTTTAACTCCACTGTCCCTCCCTCTTGGCCCACGTCGTATGAGAAGCCAAGACAAGATGAACCCATGAAACTTTCAGCAGCCTTCTCTACGCTTGCTCTTAAGCGGATGAGCATTAGTGAGAGTCACATAATCAGGCATGCTATTTCTAGTTTAAATTTATAACCTCCACCTTCAAACAGACCTCTAATATTGCCCAACAGTTTTACTCTGCCAAGCTTGCTACCCTCATCCCCATGAAGATGTGTTTCAAGCCTACTTCTCCCCTGTGAAACTTCCTAATCTTTCCTTCATTCTCCTCACTACCAGCTAAAACCTTTGCCTAATTAAGCCACCAGACCAGAACCCTCTACTATTCCATTTCAAAATCAGTAAACCTTCCTGCACCTCAGTTCTTCCATGCCCCCCCATTCCTTGATAGTCCAATTTACTTCTGATTGTAAGTCTTAAAGCAGTCAATTTCTTGCTTTTAAATAACCAACTGAACAGCATTCATATGCCTTTTTTTCTGTGTTACACTTGAAGTATTATTTCTTATGTAGTCCTATAAGCTATGCTCTAGTTTCTATCTTAATGCTTCCCCGGAGACCGTGCTTTATCAATTACCATGCCCAAGTATGTAACATACCAATTATATTCTGTCTCAATTTCTCTTTTCCTCTTCATCTTTTTATTTGCTCGTTCAAGTCTTTCCTGTCCACCCAAATGCTTTTTCTGTCAGCCCATGTTCTCTTTGCACCCTCTGCAGTTGTTCATGCTCACTAACCCTTGTGACGCCCCATCTTGCCTGATCCACGGTAACCCAGCTTCTGCTTACCACTGTTTTTTTCCCAGAGAAGTCTTCAAAGGTGTCCTTGCTGACAGTTAGAGGGTATTTTTCAGTACTACTGTGCTGAGTGTGGATGGCCCACCTGAAGACTGTTGCCAACATAAAAGGGAGAGCTGGAGAGGAAGAAGTGGTGGTACTGGTCTTCCTGTTGCTGTTGGCTCTGCTGGAGGAGTATGTCCAGCTTCTTTCCTGATACGCACCTGGCTGTTTTCATCGTGAGAGGGGTTTGCGACCTTATTGTTGCTGAGAATGGCTGCGGTTCACTTTTGGGGTGCTCTGGTCCTTAATTTGAGCTCTGGTCCTTAATTTGAGCACTGGAGGGCAAGATGGTGTGCTGCTCAGTCTCCTGAAGAATGTCACGCTAGCTTCCTGATATGAACCTGGCTGCTCTCATCATTGAAGGAGTTCGGGACCTTGCTGTTACTGAGGATGGCTGTAGTACTTTTCCAGAGAGCCCTGGTCCTTACTTTGAGTGTCACTTCTTTGCTGCAGTAGAGAACCCTCAACCTACTGTCACAGATCCTTTATCCCGCTGGTACAGACTTTCTAGCTTCCACAGCTAACCTTTGGGCCTTCCCAGGTAGATCCACGAAACAGACTTGCATGAGATACTGTTGCGGGCTCTAGGCCTCCAGATGGACTCATGGGAGGCACTGTTACAGGCTCTAGGTCTTCAGCTGAACTCACATAGGACGCTGTCACAGGATCCAGGCCCTCAGCTAGACACTCTGGGTCTTAGTGTGTGGACAGAGCTCCTACACTCTTGCTTTTGTCCTTGACTCTTTGGGTGACCATTATAAAATAACACTATAAATTATGTGTCCTGTGTTGTTTTGTTCTCCTTGCAATCCCTGACTATAATGACGACCTTAACTGACCACCATTTCATTATCACTTTTCTGTCTCTAACAGCCCCTTTTCTTTTTTCCTGTGATCACATAGTCAAGTTGGCTGAACCTTCTGACAGTATAATTTCACAACCCGTTAGTTTCCTAATTGTCTCTGATGAAAGTAAATCATGAAAGACGAGAAGGCAGGAAGCAGAAGAAATTAAGTAAAACAACAGACAAGAATAATCTGCTGGCCTGTGGAGAATCAAATGCTAACTGACTACACGAGTGAATATAGACCACAAGTAATCACTGAAGCTCATTTTACAAATGAAGAAACTTAGGTTTAAGTTTCTGTTCAATCTGCTGCCTAAGTTTGGGAGCCAGATCATCTGGCCAGCCATGCTACCACCACACAGGCTGTGGGCCTTGCTGCTGCAGCCTTTCTAATCTGCCCTACCTTTGCTTAGGTCACACAGGAGCTTTCCTTACACGTTCACTGTGACACTGCCTACTGCCATGCATTCCAGTATGAAGTAGAATGTGTGGTCAAAGTATGTATGGCCAAGCAAATGATAAATAACAAGCACCTTTCTTTAAACTATTACAGTAATTTACTGAGTATTTAAATACTCTGGGTACTATCCATGGCAAAGTAACAGTTTGAAATGTAGTAACTGAAATATTTTTACTGAAGTGTGAGCACATCTAAACACAAGGCCTGGTAGCAGCCCTAACTGGGGCTGATAGGGGCTCTTTAGTATCAGGATGTAGCCTGAAGCATGCATGACATGGTCCTGCCAGATTTCAGAAAGCAGGAGTTTACATAATGGTTTTCAACTGACACAGAAAAGTGGTTTAAACTTATTATCTCTTAGTTTTTTGTTGATTTGAATTAGTAGCTGTTCCATTAATTAATCTAAATAATAGGACATGGACATGTCCAATCTGTGGCCCGCCATTTTTTGGCCCTCATTTTTTCTGAATGAAGAATTATCTTGAGCTACATATATAATACCTAACACAGTTAATATACATAAACAACAAACCTATCTTTGTAAAAATGTTTTTATTATAACATTTAAATAAACAGGAGCCAAAAAAGGGAAGAAAACAAGGTAGGACATAGGTTGGACAGGTTTGACAAGAACCAGCGGCTCCTCATAAGAAAGGGAACCTTTCTAATTCGTAGCATTAGATTCAAACAGGCAGTTAGACAGCAGAAGGATATTTAAGCAAGCAGAAAGGAAAAAGTCTTTATTGTATATGTTGTTTCAAACCAAGATATTCAGATAAAAGCAAAGAATAGTAGTTAAAAAAAAAAAGAAAATAGTATAGTAACTCAAACAAAGGAGCTAGATATTAGAAAATAACCTTAAGTAAGAGGAAGAGGTTGTTGAGACAGCTTAGCAGAGACAAAAGGCACTGAAGAACAGAGTCATCCATATTCCCACACTGTAAGATAAGGCAGATAAAAAGCCAGTTAAACTGTGTACAGATTAAAAAAAAAAGTAGGGAGGATATCTTGGCTGGTTTGTTTGACTATCAATGACTAGTTATTTTCTTTTCTTTAAAAAAATTTTTTTAGGATAGATGCTTAGGTAATGAGATATTATTAACACCTCAATTTCCTCTTTAACTGAAGCAACTGCATTGCCTTTTCTTTATTAAGGTATTTACTCTATAGTTGCTGTTAGTGTTATTCTAAATTAGCAAGACAAAAAAATAGCTTTCTTATAGAAATATTATGTAACAACCTACGCTCTAAAAACTTTATTCCCAGTTGGCGAAGGAATAGGACTATTCCCAAAGCTGACATGTACAATGTTTAGCTTTTATTATCTCCTTAAATAGATATGGATTCAGTATATAACACTTCAAAGAACAATAACCACACAGTATGCTTTGGACGTCTGATCTACCACTGTGGCAAACAATGAATCATGAACTCAATTTTTTATAAAAAGTTAATGGCACCAGATTCTGTTTTGGATTTTACTGACTGCTGCGTTATTTCATAAAAGCTAATTAAATCATATCATAACAAAGGAATAAAAAAAGAGTTTTACTGTGAGAACGTCTACCACCAGAACTATTTTAAAAATTGCCATGTTTTCCATTTTACACTGTTACCTACAATCACATTAGCTGACATCAGTTCTATAATACTGACAAAGGCAACTGTTTTTGAAATGCCCAAACAGCACAGTCATAAAAAACTGGAACCTGTGGTAAATGATATGTTATTAATGTGACAGGATTTTATAATATCTTAGAGAACATTAAAAAAATCTTAAAAATTCAGGTATAATTGAACTTATGAAAATGTAGTATGATAATAATAGCTTTGTTATTGCTTCTATTAAATAAGGGAAATAAGAAGGCAGCTACCTAGAAATAAATGTAACAGAGGATCAATACCTTCAGCTGATTGTTAAATGAATCCATTTCTGACAGCTTAGATGCAGTTTCTTTTTCAAGAGCATCTAACTGTTCTTTAAGTCTTTGGCATAATTCTTCTTTTTCTACTGATTTCTTCTGAAGTAAACTGATCCCTGAATCTGAAACACAAACACCAAACAATTTATATTTGACAGATGTTCATTCAGTATCACTGTTCTATTTTTCTATTTTTGAGCAATGCACATTATTTCGGGTATGATAATTTTTGTTTTCTTTTTCTTTTTCTTCTTTTTTTTTTTTTTTTTGTACTGAAAATCAAACTCAGGACCTCACACTTGCCAGGCAGGTGCTAACTAAATCGCCAGCCTGATGTTTTCTTTTGCAAGTCCTGCCCAATGTTACACATTTTCTCTTCTAGATGAATTTGTGAAGTATCTTTCCAAGTTTCATTTAGAACCGAAATAAACCAAATACACTGGATGAATTAGAAATCTGGCACAGGTAGTATTACATTATAGTGCTGCTGGTTCAGTCAGGAACATAAAACACCTCCATTTAGGTATCTTTTATGTCTATCTCTGAAGTTTTACAGCTATGTATTTCTTTTCTATTCATAGCAATCAGCATATACATTTTAACAGCAAATTTCACTCATATAAGCACTGTGTTAGATAAGTGGAAGATAAAATAGACATGAATTGGAGTACCACCATTGTACTATCTCAAAGAACTACTTAATCTCTCTAAACCTTGGTATTCCTGAGCTGTACAAGGGGGGAACAATTATACTAAACCATATTACAACTGTATCTTCTGTAAAGATGAAAGATAACAATGCCTGAAACTGTCTAGCATGGTGCTTGGCACATGGGTGTTAGTGCTGAATAGCAACTTACGGAGAGAAGTAAGAGACACATGGTATGATTCAAATCTCAAACAAAAGGTTCCTCTTTGGAGTCAGATTGTTGCTATATAAACAAGCAATAACAACTGAGTGGACTACATCTCACAAGAGATACAGTAGACTTCTACCAAATTCCCAGGAAGACAGAGTCGACATTTCGGACACCAACAGTGACGATGGTCTACTTCTGCCACTGCACACAGCAGGACTGGCCATCCTCTCTCTGGAATGCTTGTGGAAGGATGAGTTAGGGGGCTAAGACACTTTGACCAGGAAAGAATCAGATACAAGGAAAGCTGTCTGAGAAGGGACACGGAAAGACCCTCTTAGGGTCGGCAGAAGACGACAGTATGCAGAGTTCACAAGAGTGAATTTGATTTTGCCGTTTCTTCCATGTGCAGGGCTCTTCACTAGCACAACATTCCCATCTTCTTTCTATCCTTTTGCACAAGCTGAACACAAGGACCTGAGCAGGGACTTCCTAGGCTCTTCCTCATCTTGCCCACAGGAAGGCTTTGTAAGTGCAGCTTTATACCATGCTGTCCGATTTAAGCTTTGCCAATTCTGAGGCGGTACTTTGGTTTGTCACCTGTCTTGCTTCTTTGCCTTATTTTTTAATCAGTTTCATATCTTGGACAAAAAAGGATACTTTATTGGATCTCCTAAGCAGCCAAAAGTATACAAAAAAGAGCCTTGGAACAGAAAGACTGGCAGGTACTGAAGGGTGACACTTAGCATACGTTAGCCAGTTCTAACACATTTGCAGATTTGTGTTTGTTTAAACCTTCTTTCCTGATATACTGTTACCAGGATGCTATTTGATAGTTTTTTTAAAGTTGGTTGGAATCTGAGCCACAAAAAATATTATATTCCACAAATTACACTGGATATGTTGTTCCGTATGTGTCAGAGGGCCTAGTTGTTAAGGGTCTTTGTATGAGTTAGAGTTAGATGATACGAAGGGCTAGGAAGGGTGCATCATATGTTTAGTCCTAGCACTACTATGTGTTATCACCTTGGAATCCCACATCTGGTTCCACAGAAAAGTCTCTTGAACATGGCAAAATGCACATGTACCTTGCGTTAGAGCCAAATTTAGATCTTGTTTAAAGTAGTATAACATTTTACTTCACTTATATTTGATAATATGTCAGGATAAAAGAAAGTATACTATGATTATTACTTATATTGTAACATCTGTGACATTTTTTCATGTCATTTTGCAATTTTTAACTTACAGCCCCAAAAGTTATTTATAAAAGAATAATGTTTTTTCAAAACTAACAGAATATCATTGATACAGTCATTCAGAAAAGAATGAGAGAAAACAAACCTTAGACTTACCAGGTGTGTTATTTAGCTGCATGTTTTTAATTCTTTCATTCAATAATTGCTTCTCAGGTACCAAATAAATAAGCTTATTTTGATATTCCTTATAGAAAGAAAAGTAGTACCTGGTTAAAACTAACGTCAAAGATTTTTCTGGAAAATTTAACACGTTTCCGTTGGCCTGTACCATTGGTGGCACACAACAACTACCACGCTGGGCAGCTTGTACCACTGGTGGTACAAATGGATCTAATCACTTTCATCAGTCTTCCTGCTAATACAATTAATAAAAAGCCAACCAATGGGACATCACACATGTACCACCAATGGTTCCAGCACCCTGGCAGCAAGACATACAAATTACAACCCCACTGCAAGCATGTTAATCATATTTATTTGTTTAATTTTGAGACAGTTTCACTTTATAGTTTAGGCTGGCCTCAATTCACACCAGTCTTCCTGCCTCAGCTTCCTGAATGCTAGGATTACAGATGATGCCAATCATTTTTGAAGCTTAATAGAGAAATAACTGGTAATTATAAAATGCTTCTAACTCATAAATAACCTAAAATGGAAGCATGCAGGATTTAAAAAGCAAGTATTTATACATCCCTAATGAATAACTGGCTGAAATTAAAAGGCAGTGAAGAAAGCTTTTAAGAGTAGGCTATGTCAGAGGCTCATAATTTTCAGTGTTCTAGTGGATACAGTGGGCAAAGGATAAGCGATGTCCCTAGTAACTGTACCAGAGGGTGTATGTGGTGAGCAGGCCACAGCGCTCTGGAATGCCCGTGTATCAAAGAGGGAGTAAACACTCAGAGCTGAGAAGCAGCCTTCAAGTGGCTAGGAAATGTTTTTGGCATTTGTCTATGTCTGCTGTGACAAGAGGAAAAGACCATCAGTCTATGCAGTAAAGGAGGTGGGTAAGAGGAGTCTAGAGATGCAACATGCTTCTAATGGCCCTATTCTGAGAATAATAACCATGCCACACTCTAATGACAAGAGGAGAATTACCAGGTCTCTGCAGGCCATATTCAACTTCTCAACACAATTCTGGAAACAATTTGCTCAAAATTTCCTAAAATTTGCAATAACTTTACTTTGATATATGCTATGTTCCAAACGTTGATGTCCACCTAACGTTCATACTGCTACTAGTCCTCAGTGTAAGTATTACGAGGCAGGGCTTTAGAAGGTGATTAAATCACGAGGGTTCTTTCCTGACAAATGGGATTAGAGCCCTGCTTTCTCCACCACGAGAAGGTGCAAGAAGCAGCAGCCATCTCTGAAGCCGAGAGCAAGCCCTTACCAAACACTGAATCTGCTTGGTGCCTGATCTTCAAATTTCTAAGCTCCAAAACTGTGTGCAATAAATGTTTGTTGTTTATAAATTACAGTCTGAGGTAGTCTGTAATAGTCACAAGAATGGACTAAGACATATAAATACATTTTTAGGGTTAAAACTCACAATGATAAATGTTCATTTACATGTAAATACCAAGCAGAATTTAACATGATATCTAGCAGAGCTCTAGGAGGCCTATAAACTTTCTGATATTATATACAAGGTTGTGTGCATTTGGATCACAGGTCTTCAGAACTAGAGGACTTCATGGTCCCTAAAGTGCAACTATCCTATCAGGAAGAACTTGAAAAACCGCACATTTAATGACAACCAAAGGCAAAGGACTTACCTGAAGTTCTTGCTGAAGTTGCTTGATTTCCATAATTTCCAGGTCACACTGCTTATCTAGGACTTCTAGCTCTGTCTTTTGTGTTTGCTTTCTGAGTCGGACATCTTGTAGCCTGCCTGAGATCTGCTGGTGCTTGCCATTCTGTGGACATATCATATACACTATGGTTATATAAAGTGCTAACAGAAAACGTTCCTACCAGGAGAAAAATAATTTAAATATTTAAATATTACTTATAATTTACACTCAGCCTGAAGTGTCTAAAACCATGTCCAACGTGTTTTAGAGTTATGCCTCTTAAGAGAGTTATTAGCAGAAAACAGATCATGCTCAGAGTGGAAAAGCCCACATTGTACAATGGGAAAGCATAAGCACAAAATATTGACTGAGGTTTATTTCCCCAGGCTTCAGAATTTGGGCATTTATGTATTATGTAGGAGACAATCTCAAAAAAAAATAAAGGGACAAAAAATGTTTTCTTGTGACATTTGGCATTACTTTCCGTCAACTTCTACTTTCACCTTCAACGTTACTTTCTTTTTGTTCAGATCTTATTGGTACATTTTAGATATACATAATGATCACATTCATCATAGAGAATTTGTACCTGTACATGATATAACTTGTTTTTTTCTCCATTCCTCTACCCTCCCTTCAATCCCCCTCCCAGCTCCATTTATAAGTTTTGTTTTCATGTTTTCTCAATGTTACTTTCTAATTTCCTATGATTAAACAGTATCCTTGTGGTTCTTTTCAGCAATAATTTCCTTCTATACTAAGACTTCTTTTACTTATGCAAAGAGTACCCATTCTTCTCCTACTTTTCAGAAGAAAGAGTTAAAAACAGAACAGACATTCTCATTGGGGCCTAAGAAGAAGGGTGAAGTGGGTTGAATTGTGTTTCCCTTGCAAAAAAAATTTACGTTGAAGAGCTAACCCTTGACACCTAAGAATGTGACCAAAATTGGAGAAAGCAGCTTTAAAGAGATAATTAAGATCAAATGAGGTTACACCGGTGAACCCTAATACAATCCGACTAGATCCCCAAAAAGAACAGAAAGTCTAGACACAAAAGACACCAAAGATGCGCACGTACAGAGAAAAAACTGTATGAGGACACAGGAAGATGGCAGCCACCAGCAAGCCGTGCAAGGAGGGGCCTCACAAGAAAACTCACAGGAACCCTGATCTAGTCTCTGGGACAGTGGAAAAGGAGACTTTTGTTCAAACAGCCAATTCTCTTATGGTGTTTAGTTATGGTAACCTTAGCAAACTAACACAGTACACTGATGAGAGTGAAACCCCCGCTTAATAATCACTGATGCTCAAATTTTTACTGAACGGTGTCTAACATTTGAAAAACACACTCTAAAAGGAATATGCATGTCAGTCCTAGAGCTCACGCTATCATTTCAACATGGAGGAGTCCAGTTCTAGACTTTTCCAGATTGCTCATTAACTGTTATTGGGCTTGGTGTGTTGCCCCAGTTCTTAAGGAAAAACAATGCTAAAGTCTCTTCCAACTGTATTTTTAAGGAAAAAACACAGTCAAGATAATGCTTCAGATAGACACTCAAGTAGCACAAAGAAGTTTTAGGCCTCTTTTGTAGTATTATGACATAACTAATAATTATGGTATGTATGCTTACCTACTTGAAGGCTGTTCTGACTATAAAGATACTGAGATAATTTAAAAACAGTTTTATGATCAACAAACAAAATGTTCCACTACAATTAAATAAGATCTAAGTTTAAAATGGGTGTCACAGCACTGCCTGTAATTGCAGCACTCTGTAGGCTGAGTAGTTTGAGTGGCCATGAGTTTGAGGCTGAGGCAGGAGGGTGGCCCAGGCTATATGAGGAGTTCAAGGCAGCCTGCACCTCAAAGCAAGATCCTTCTCAAAAAATAAAAGTCTAAATTTGGCTCTACCACATAGCTAGACATGCATTTTTTGCAAAATTCTATACTACTGTTAGGCCAGGTTAGGGTTACAGGATTCTAAGACTGCAGGAGAACAGTTCAAGGCCTTTTTTATCTTCTCACCTTGCATTTCAAACAAAGTCTAATGAGCAAAAAATGGTGAAGTACAGCTGTTACTGGACATTTACGTTCATATGCTCAGATGTGTTTGCTGGATACTGACCAAATCAAAAGAGGACATTTGTTTTAGTTAAAAAAAAAAACCAAAGAATTTATACAAGATGATGATGAAGGGACCTGTTTGCCTCAAATCGTCTTCTTACTGTGTACAGTTTTATAGCACAGAGAGTCAGGGAGGAAGACAAGGAGACAACAGTCAGCCTTTTTCCATCCCCTTCTAGACCTCTCCCTCCCTTGCCTAAGGAATGAAATGGGGCTTCGCCTCCTGGTGCCAGCACCCACGTGTCCTGTCCATTTGCCTAAGCTGGGGAGAGGTGAGAGCAGATGTTGATGCTGCAGGTCTAGGAAGTCTCAAGAAGCTACTTGTCTCTCAAGGAGAAGAATCTAACTTTCAAAGTTCCACTCTGAGGCACTGGTTACATATACCCAAGATGAGTTAAAACCTACAGTCCCACAGAACTGAAAGGAACTGCAAGAAAGCATCTAGGCGAGCAGCTTTAAATCCTTTTTCTTTTTAATGGGAGGATCCTTTTTTTTAATCCAAGCAAATTTTAGACTAAATCTCAACAAAAATAAAGCAGATAAATGTGCAGCCATCTGTTGTGAAGTGTCCTCTGCAGACTATCTTCAAGAGACTGCTTTGAAAATCAAACATTACTGAACTAGCACATTCTTCATTTTATAGTAACGAAGTAGTGCACAGGGTCCACCAGCATGTGGAGTGAGACACCAGCACAGTTCTTAGCACTGGTCTCAGCCTCTGCAGGAACCTATACTGCCCAATCTGTTCAAAAACACATCGAAAGCCCGGCGTGGTGGTGCACACCTGTAATCCCAGCACTCGGGAGGCCAAGGCAGTGAATTACATCAAAATATAATTTATTTATGAGATAAAGTTTTAAAATAATAGCATTTTCCAGCACTATTCAGATAAATTTCACTTAAACTTTGGCCATACCAGTGCTTCCAACTCAAGGTGAAGGCTCTTCTTTTTAGAGTTTAACCTGACAATTTCTTCTTGCTCTCTATTTTTTTGATTGAGAAGCTCCTGTCGACGAATTCTCTCCCATTCTAAACGACGCTGTCGTTCAAGTTCCTGTTTTGCCGCCTGAAAACAATGAATTATAGTTAATTCTAAGTTAAAAATTATTCAAAAACTAAAGGGATGGCAGTGTTTGGCACTCAGTGGGCCTCAGCGCTGAAAGGTAGGTGGACAAATTTGCTTTATCAGTGGGTATAAAGACTTACACAAACGTGGTTTTACATGTCACTTTTTGATTACTGCACAGGACTATCGTTTTGTTACATTTTTCTCTTACTAGGCAAAAAGATGGGCTCATAAATACAAATGTTAAGAGTAAGTCACACCTCTATCCTGGTACCGGGGAGAAAAAATTTCTATCTATACTTTTTCAGGGCACTATGACTTACTGAGGTCTACTCCTGGCCCTTTAAAACACAGCCAGTCCTCTTCAGGGACCCACACAACACTGCGTCCTGAGGGCTTGCACAAGGCCACCCTCCTGATTCCTCTGTAGCCCTTCGGCTTTCTACTCTCATCTTTCTGCCCTTTCAATTCCTTAGACTCTTTAATCTGAATCTGGAACTTGCTCAGCCTGACTCTTCAATGGCCAAGTACCCTCCCCCTCTCCGCCTCAATCAGCTCAGCTGTGTGCTTAATCCTCCTCTGAGTGAGGTCTCATCTACAATGCACAGATGCCCTCTGCCACTTACAGCTCTGAAAAGCTCTTACATGCAGGACCTGCTCCTCAAGGAAAGGCAGATTCAGGTTCCTAAGTTAACAATGAAATGATGCCGAGGAAAAAGTACAACACAAATTCAAAAATAAGGATGTCTTAAGCTGAAATGTAGGCATTTATTAAATGAATGATGTCCTTAGGAAACAAAGTAAGAATAACCTCTCGTCTTTCTATCTCCTTTCTCCTTTCTTCCTCCCGCTGTCTCTCCAGTTCCCTCTGCTTCTCCAAGCGCTTTTCCAATTCAAGCTGCTTCTTCCACTCTTGCTCTTGTAATTCTCTCTGCTTTCGCTCCCACTCCTCCTTCTCTTTCTGGGCTTTCCGCTCTGCCTCCCTCTGCTGCTGCTCCATCAAGGCTTGGCGCCGCTTCTCCAGCTCCACGTTCCCCCGCTCGTAGTTGGCTTTCCGCTTGTCCTCAAAGGTAACTGCATGAAGCACACGGTGAGCATTCCACACAGCAGGGGGCTAGGAAACCTGTCAACCAGGTAACACGTGCCCTGCGACCCCTGAGCATTCTCCGGCTGGCTGCTTCCTCTAGGGACAATTTTACTCAAATGTAAACAGGAAAGTATTTACTTTTTTCTAAAAATATTCATTTAAAAAAATTCTATGTTTGAATGATTCAAGTGAGAAGTAATTTTACTATCCTTGCCAATAAAAATACTGTTTAAACTTTTTCTCAGTTTTCTTCAAGGACAACCAAAATTGTATGGCTATATACTTGTTTTATTGAAGACATGCCATTAATTTTTAAATATTTTAAAATACTTTAAATATTTTTTAAAAACGCACGAGAAACATACAACTTAGATACCTGGTAATTTCTTCTGAGGCTCTTCTTCTTGTACCTTTTGATATGAAGGCTGAGTTCCATTAACTGAATCAGTTTGCTTTCCTCCTCTAAGAAAAGCAAAAAAGCAAATTCAGCATCTTGCAGTCTGGGAATTTTCAGACTAGACAGTACGCACTACCTATGATTTAAGCCGGAGAGAGCTTAATTCGAATTATGGGGTAGTTCAGTGCTAGTCTCAGGCAAGTTTCTCTTAGTCTCTTTATCTATACTGTGGTAAAAACATACCCACTTCTAACACATACTTCTTTCTAGTGCAACTCATTGGGCACTAAAACTAAGTATGTCAAAGAAAACATTTAACTCTCCTCTAAAATAGAGTGCAAGCCCTAGTAAATCCCCAAGTAAAATCACACCTGCCGAGCGATGAAAACCAGAGCCCTTTACCGGCAGTGGCACTCACCTGAAGGAGGGAGGGACGAGCTCCGGGGGCAGAGTGAGGGGCAGCGGCTGCCCTGCTTTGGCCATGTCAGTGAGGTGCATAGCCAGGATGAACTCCTCAGCTCTCAGCTGTCCATCCCCATCGAGGTCAGCCAGGGTCCTAAAGAAAAGGTGAGACGTCACAATGTAGAAAGTCCATCGGAAGCAGGTACTCTCTGAATTTAATTTTTAAATTTTAGAATAATAACAATGGTAAAACTGCGGGTTAGTGTATTTTAGTGTAATGTAAATATATACAGAAAACTAAGTTAACTTTTACCCTCAATTTTCATGATAAAGAGGTAAGAAGCTGAAATATAATGAGATATATCCACTCTGAGAAGGTGGCCTGTCTTAGTTTATGTTCAATTTACCTATCATATCCTAGTTCTGTATATTAAAAATGAGATATTCTGATTCTCCGTAGATATTATTACATAAAATTATAGTTTTAACTTATAAAATAGTTAAATGCTAAATCCTCAAGACCAATGCTTTATAGAAGTTTGCTTTCAAAGTAATATGAACTTTCAAATGCTACTTGTGACTCAACATCTTTAGTCACAAACCTTTACAGAAACAATTATTTTTCTTCCTCCCCCCCAAAACAGTATCCTTCTTATAATAGAGGGTTGATAGTTAAAAATCATACTAATGTCAAACTCACCAAATAGTAGCTAGCTGAGTTTGAGAAAGATTTGATTGAAGAAGGGCATTTCTGGCTTGAAAACCTGTTTCAAGTAGGAAAACCATAAGGAAAAAAATTTTTACCTGCTTTAAAGTCACACAAACCTAAATAGCTTCCTTTTCACATCAAAATGTATTTACCAAGTAGAGCACATTCACTAGTAATAAACACAGTTCTATTCTGAGGAGGTTAAAGTCTACCATTAGTGACAGCAAAATGGCAGCACACACGTGCATGACGGGAAGGCCAGAGCCAACCAGGCAGACAGACTCTCGGTGCTTCTTACGTTTCAGCACAACTTGAAGTGTGTTTGCCTCTACTCTTCCTAAATAATCAGAAAATGCTCTTGTTCTTGCAAGGTCTCGTCCTGGGCACTTCTCTCTCCTGTGTATGCATAACCATTTTTATGGTTTTAAACAAGGCTAGAGCCTGATGTTCACCAAACATATCCACAGCCCAAACGTCTCCTCTAAGTTTACAATTTTATATCTAACTACAAACCTTCTTGTATGTTCACAGGAATCTCAAATCCAACATATAAAAAGTTCTCTATTTCCATCTCCATCTCTCTTCTAGGTTTGTGCTCCTAATCATTTTCCTGTGGGCTTCCTTTCTCTATGAATAGCACTACTATGCATCATTCAAGCCAGAATTCTGAAAGTCCAGCTAGGTCCCTCTGTCTCCTATACACCTACATCCAACATCATGTCCCATACTTCTGTCATTGTGTACGTGGATCCTCCCAACCCTGCAAGTCTCAATATTTTTCAGAAGAGACTACAAACACGCAATCATCCAGTACCTTTCTTGTTCCTTTCATAACTTCTATCACTATTGGTAATATAGCTTTTATTTGCTTGATTGCCTCTTTATTGTCTATTTTCCTTGTCATGCTGGCAAGTTCTAAGGAGGTTAAAAACTCTGGTTACTTTATTCACTAAGGCATACCCAACACCCGGTAAATGAACACTTGTAAGTAGTTGCTAAAATAATAAATGAAGTTGGAATCTAACGTTTCCCCCTATTTAGGCTGTCTGTAATGGAGATTTGTGACAGCACCTGACAATAATAACTAGTAAGAACAATCTGTAGTAAATGGTTCAGCTTTTTTTTCCTCTCTCAGTAATCAAATTTATTTTTATAACAGATTTCCTGATGTAGAATGTTGTACCAGGCAGAAAAAAAAAAAAGCCTCAAAATACATTTCAGGACAGAAAATCACTGTCTGCTTCAGAGGAGGATCCACTGCGGGTAAGCCACTCTTTCGCTTGCTCGACCGTGGGTGAACTGATGCCACCTGAGATAGAGATAAGGAGAGACTGTGTCCTTTTCAATGAAGCAGGTGTCACCTTCCACCTCTTGGTCACTGAGCCATGAGCTCCAGAAGAGTTGGCTCCTACTCTGAATTCAGCTTCAGTAAAGGCCTATCCAACACAACTAGGCACATGATACAGTTTATGCAACCCTTCCTCAGCAGCAGCTCCTACATGAAACCAGCACACATGCAACTTACCCCACTGTTTCACTGAGTTTTGAACACAGAGGACTTCCTAACTAAAGCTACCATGTTTATAACATCCAGTTAAATATTTATATCATTTTAAATAACACTATTTGCTCATTTATTAGAATCTTATAGGAAAAAACACTGGAAATAGCTTTATAGTTTCAACTTACTTGTTTTGGATTTCAGAGAAAGTGTAAAATGAGGAAGTTTGAGTTAAAATGATTCTTTTAATAAAGAGAAATAGGTTAGATATGGTGGTATGCACTTATGATCCCAGCTACTCAGGAAGCTGAAGCAGAAGAATTTTTAAAGTTTGAGGCTAGTCTAGATAAATTAGTGAGACACTGTTTCAAAATAAATAAAAAAGATAGGATGTAGCTCAGTGGTAAAACACCCATAGAGAGTCAATATCCAGTACTTAAAAACAAACCCTTGTTATGGCTTGTGTCTAGATGTCCCCCCAAAGCCTCATGCGCTCATAGGTGGGGCTTTCAGGAGGGGCTGGATCTTGGTGTGTGATACTAGATTAGGGTGTGATAACTAGATTTGTCCAGCAACTGGTTTAGCATAGTTCTGAGTGTAGCTGAATGGATTTATTAAAAACAGATCCCTAAATTGAATGTGAGTGGAATCAACCGAAAGGCTTGTAGCCAGAATGAGATAAAAAGGAAAAGGGACCTATCTACTGCTACTTTTCCCTGTCTGCCCTGCTATGGACTGTTTCTCCTCTAACACACTGCCCTGTCTTCTACTGCCAACTATTGACTGAAACTTCTACAAACTGTGAACTAAAACAAACCTTTCCTTCTTTAGCTGTAGGTCTCAGGTATTTTGTTCCAGCAATGAGGAAGTAACTAAGACACCTTAGCATTAGGTAACAGAAAAGATAGAATAAGGAAGGAGTATAAATGGTTAAAAGCATACTGCTAGAGGACTGCTAGAGGACTGTATGGATACAAACAAATTCTGAATCTTTCCAAATCCTGACATCCTTTCATGATGAAGGATAAATGCTCCCTTCCTATGTTTTATTTGATCCCTTCAGCATTAATTTTTCCCATTCTACAATCCTTGAACTTTTTTTTTTTTTTTTAGGACAAGGTCTCATTATGTAGTTCAGGTTGGTCTTGAACTCACTATGTAGTCCAGGCTGGTCTTAAACTTGTGGCGATCCTCTTGCCTCAGCCTTCCAAATGTGGGATTATAGGCACGTGCCACCATGCCTGGCTTACCTGACACTTTAAAGATCTGTTCTTTTTAAGCAATTATTTTACTCTGTTATACAATTTTTGTGCATGTTCATGATACAAAATAATTACATTCATTTTGGGGAGTTAGTATATACTATATATTTATATTATTATATCTTGATCACTTTTGATTCCTCTCTTCCTTCTTTAGGTCCTTTTTTTCATCTCCAAAAAGTCTACCTCCTTGTTTTCTACCATCTCTTTTTTATTTTACTTTTTATACTCTCAAGATCCATCCATTTCCTACAGTGACTCCAAATTATCATTCTTTATGGCTAATACTCTATTGCATATATACACACCACATTTTCTTAAGCCATTCATCTGTTAGTAGACATACATCTAGGCTGCTTCCATAATTTAGCTATTGTGAAATGAGCTGCTATAAACACGGGTTGCATTATCACTGTAATATAAGACTTTAACTCTTTTAGGAAGTTATCTAGAAGAGGTATAGCCAGGCCAAATGGAATTTCTACTTTTAGTTTTTTGAGGATTCTCTATACCAATTTCCATCGTGGTTATTATTGGTTTACACTCCCACTAACAATGTACAAGGGCTTTGTTTTTCCCCACGTCCTTGCCAGCATTTCTTGCTTTTGAGTCTTTGATGACAGCCATTCTTATTGGAATAAGATGGAATATCACTGTTGTTTTGATCTGCATTTTCCCAATGGCTAAGATTGATAAACACTTTTTCATGTGGTCATTTGTAGCTTTTGAGAAGTGTCCTATTAATTTCAATTACCCATTTTTTAACTGGGTCTCTTGTTTTTTGGGGTCTAATTTTTTTTTAGTTCTTTATTATTCTAGATATTATCAGTCCTCTATCACGGAAGTAGCTGGCAAAAGGTTTTTTTTCATATTCTATAGGTTGCCCCTTTGCTCTGCTGTTTTCTTTGATGAGCAGAAGCTTTTTAATTTGATATAAACCCATTTGTTTTTCTTGGGAATTATTTTTTATGCAAGTGGGGCTCTGTCCAGGAAGCCCTTGCCTTGCCTATGCACATTTCTTGCTGAGTAAAGAGAGTGGACGCTCTGTGTGTCCCCTTCACTGTCCTCAGTTCTAAGGTTTGGATAATGGTCTAGCCTATACTCAAATGCTGCACAAGAATCTCTGTTGAGTCTCAAAGAAACATTTGTGTTAGATCATTAAAGGGTGAGCAAAGCTCACCTACGGTTTTGGTAAAAGCAATCAGAGAAAAGGCCTAACACAGAACAGGACTCTCAGGCAAAGTAAGTCCAGACCAAGTTCCACACATTTCCCTTCATGACTTGGAGTTCTCCATTCACTGCAAAGCTTAGAGAATGGGTTTGATTTTCTTGGGAGATAAGTCTTCTTCCAAATGCTTGGGTGTATACTGGTGTGTTCAACTTGACTGTAAGTACTTTGAAGAAAGCAATCAAATCGACTTTCTCTTTCGATTCTTATACAACTCATAATATTTGTATTTATCAAATGTTTTCTAAATTTTGGGGATATTGTAACTTTAGATGAACTACAAATATAAATTAAAATAACAGTTTTTCAAAAGAAGTCTGCATTACAAAAAGGACTTTAACTCTCCCATCCTCTTAAGCACTGTGTGGCACTTACCTGAGAGGTATCCACTCATGCTTTTGTCAAGACTATTAAATTTTTGCCGATATTTTAATCTTGAGGGCTGAGGAACTGCCCACTCTGAGGTGCCAGTCTTGGGCGAGTTCCCTGAGAGTGAAGCAGTTGAGGAAGTTGAGCTGTAACGAAATTTAAATTTTTATGTTACCAAATAAAACACATTAAACTTTATATGACAAATATACTAAGAATCACATCTTACATAATATAGTAATAACTGCCTGTGCATTTGAATTTTTTAAAACTTTAATTTAAGTGATTGTAATTCTTGGTAAAGCAAATACCATATGAAGCACAGAGTCCATGGGACTACTGTGTATCACGAAGCCAGGCTTCATCCTGCGCTAGGGCCTTTACAAACATCTCAACAACCTTAGAGAGTCTTACGGTCTCCATCTTTTATAGATGGATAAACCATGGGGCAGTGATCTTCAGAAGAAATAAAAAGATCAGTGGTGTTTAAATTACATGTGAATGTAGTACTTCTGTCAAAAACAACTTTATATATTCCTCTGAAGACATAATAGTGATTTATATGAGAGCTGATAGAAGATGCCTTCAGGCTTTCTAAAATGTAAGGTATCTCATCAGAGGAATTTACATAGGAAAGACATTAACACTGTACAATGATCATGAAACATTTTGAAAAATATATACTTTTTAAAAGTGAAAGTACATTGTTTAGGGCTAAATGTTGATTAAATAAAAAAATTTTAAGTTTACATAAAAATTTTTAAAAGTAGAGTATTTAATAACTCTAAAAGTAAAAAAAAAGTTGTTTTATGTAAGATATGAGTAGATAATTTACTTTTTTTTTTTTTTCTTCAGTTTTTTGAGATAGGGTCCTGTTATGTAGGCCAAGCTGGCCTTGAACTCACTATGTAACCCAGGATGGCCTGGAACTCACAGTGATCCTTCTGCCTCAGCCTCTCAAGTGCTGGGATTACAGGCATGTACCACTACACCCGCCAGTTTACCTTAAGTATTTATATTCAGCCATTAGAAAGTAAAACCTAGATAAACTCAGAGCTTATTAAATAATGATTCCTGGCTGAAAGTATAAAAAGTCAATGTTACGTATTCATACCTACTGGATCCCAGGTCAATCAAAGACTGCGCCTTCTGTATACTAGCACCACCAAATCCTCCCATCATCAGACTGTAAGATGATGTATGAGGCAATGCTACAAAAAAAACCAACAAAGGCTCACAAGAAGGAAATCTGTATCTGTCTGAACACAAATATAACAGTTTCTTTCTTCCTATGAAATACTGACTCATTACACACTTACTTGAAGAAGAGTAAGGAATGGACAAAGGCTGAATGAGACTGGCGGTTCCATTTGGTAATGACGACGTGCTAACAGAAGGCACTAGGGGAGCTTGCATTATCAAGGGAGGAAGACTGGTCCCTGAAGTTGCAGAGGACAAGGGTGCTGTTATAGGTGCAACTGGAGGCAGTGGCTGAGGAATGGACAGATTGGGCATGCTTCCCATCCCTAAAACAAAAGAGAACATATTTTCTACCACTGATAAATCAACTATGAGACATATGCCAAAAATCAAGTTTATAGTACAACAGGCAGCCCCTATGTTTATAGAAACCACAAGCAACTTGTCCTTAGAAACTCACTAAAGCAGCTTTAAATAAGAGATAAGGGAGGTAAACTACTACATTTACTATTAATATTCAGACCTGTGTGAACTAAGGAAATGTCTAATAATCAGCTAAAGATTCTTTTCTCTCTTCTTTCATTGTGACTAAACCTAAAGAGCCTTTTCCAATTAAATATTTGTAACCTCAAAAAATGTTTTACCTGATCACATGCAGTTTTTGTGTAAGGAAGACAAATATATTAGTGCTAAATTACCTGACTAACATGCACACACACTCCTCAAACAAACAAAGTTCTAACTAGTGGACACTTAAGGAATCCATTTATGCATGCATGTGCATTATTTGCAAGAAAGCATGGCATGTATTCCACTTTTCTTGTAAGTAATGTACCTATGAATTCGAGGGTGATTCTTTAAAAAGAGCAAAGTGATAATGTTTACTATTTGCAGAACACAAAGTATAATATATAAATATGGTCACACACAGGCATCTGTCTCTAGAGCTCAGTGCAACAGTGAAATAATTAAGGTCTTACATCTAAAAGCTTAAGATCTAACATCCAGAGTGAAGGAATATGCTTCTCACACATAAGAGACACCTAATGAAATGTTCTGTTCAGTATGAAAGCTTCTCACATAGATAATTGAAGTTATTTAGAAACATACTTAAAGGCTGTCTCTGGTAAATATGTAAATTACTTAGCACAAAGTCTGTAACTTTTGGCTGTAAATTTAGCTGGTTAATTCAGCTTTTAAGCTAAAGAAATTTCTATTTACATATAATTTTGAATTAGCTACTGATCAATTTCAATCAAGTTTAAATTGTTCATTTTTTTAATTGGTTAAGTGACACATAATTGTACATACACAAGAGGTACAGAGTCATGATTCTGTACATGTATACATTGGGTGCTGATCAAATCAGAGTATCTGGCAGATCCTCAAGCACTGATCATTTCTTGGTTCTAAAAACATTCAAAATCCTTTCTTTTGGTTATTTTCAGATACGCAATACAACACTGTTAGTTACAGTCACCCTACTGTGCAAGAGAACAGAATTTATTTCTCCTCTGTAATTGTGTACCCACTAACCACTGCCCCTCCTCTCTCCCCTCCAGTTTCTGATAAACATTATCCTACTTTCTACTTCTGTGAAATTACAGAGGAAGTTAATTAAGAATAATACTTAGGACCATCTAGGGGTGGGTATTATTTATCACCACCCTGGGAGTTGCAAAAGGTGATCCTGCCTAGACCAGATGCCAGGACAAAAATATAAACCAGACCTGTTCCAGAAAACTGGAGCGCACGTGTATCCCAGCTATGACAGTGAATTCAATAATCCTCATCTGAGCTTGGGAACTACTGTTTTATGCTAACAAAGCCGTTTCTGGTCCCCAAGTATCAAGTCTAATAATAAAGATGAACTATTAAATGCAAGTTATTAAATTAATAAATGCATACCAAAACGAGCAGAAATTAATGGAGAGAACATAGGGGGTTGTTTCATAATGGGAGGGAGAACCACGGGCAACTGCTGGCCTTGAAGCTTTAGTTTGATGAGTTTCATAGCTATGGAGAACTCCTGCTGATCCATCTTCCCATCCTTATTCAGGTCTGATAAGGCCCTAAAAAGACCACAGGGTAAACGTGGTGAAGCAGAGAAATCCATATTACTATTAATGTTTAAGAAACAAAAAGAACACCCTAAGTATTCATATGTATATAAGTATGAATAACAAAAAGATAAAACCAGTACAATAAGAAGTTTTGGGCAGAGAGCACCTAATAAAACACTGCCTATCTATAAAGACATCTGTGATGAATTTACCAGTGTAAATAGATATTATTCAAGAATATTATAATTCTACATTTAATTTATTCATTTATTCAAGTACTTATTGAGTGTACGCTATGGGCCTAGAATTCTTTTAGACATAGGAATATTCCAAAAGAAAAGAAAGATGGGGTACAAGTAGCTATTTATTGTAAATACATTAAGAAAACACATCCCAGGGGCCAAGGATGTAACTCAGTGGCACAAGCACCTGCCTGGCAAGCACAAGGTCTTGAGTTCGATATCTAGTACTCCCCCTAAAAACCCCAAAAAACCCCATCAGGTCCCAGATATTCTAGTGGGTAAATGTAGAAGCAGAAGAATGGAGGCCTAGTTTGGGGCTTATAGATGACAAAATTAATGAAACCACTATAAATTACAAAAAGAAGATTTTGAGAGTCTGTCAAATTATAAACAAATATTTATAATTATAAATATTTAAATATTTTAATAATATATATTTTTCTTAGAAATTTTAATAAAAATAGAAATTTGTCCTATAGAACTTCAGTTATTTTCAATCATCAGCTAAATGAAATTTATTTTCCAAAAAGCTGGAGAAATAGTCTTTTTTTTTTTTTTTGGGTACTGGGGATCAAACTCACAACCGCGCGCTTGCAAGGCTGGCACTTATGCTGCTGAGCTAAATCCCCAGCCCCTGGAGAAATAATCTTAATAAGAGAGTACAAATAAAAATAATTTTTCATTGACACTGTATTATTTTAAACAACAGTCCATCAGGAATTTAAGTACATTTATAAAAGAAAACATTTTACCAAATTTCAGCTAAAACAGGAGCTGGCAGTCCTGACTGTAAGAAAAAAGTACGTGCTTGATCACCTGCAGATAATAAAAACAAAAACCAAGCAATGCATTAGTAAATGAAAGTACTCCAATGCCTTGATAATAATTATAATGGGCATAGTGTTACTGTTTTATTATACTTTTAATTCTAATCAGTAAAGAATAAATGAAAGAAATACACATGAAATTACTTACAATCAGGCTTAGATATTTTAGAACATGACTTACAACTGAAGTCATGTTATTAATGAAGTGATGAAACATTATATTATTTCCCAATAATTTTCCACAACTGGGGGCCTTATTTATAATATTCCCATTTAATAAAATTTACAAGACTGGGAATGCAGTTCCGCAGCATAGAGTACTTGCTTAGCATATGTCAGCCCTTGGATTTAGTCCCCAGCACACATATATATATATATATATATGTGTGTGTATACATATATATATGATAAAATCTCCATATAAATACAATCGCCTAAAACACTTCTACGTAAGCAGTGCCGAGTATAGAACAGACAGTCCTCCACTTCCTCATACTCCTGTGTCCTGCTATGCAGGTCAAGAATGCAGAACCCTAATTTCCCTCTGCCTAGTAATTTCTCAAAATTGGGTTCGTAGAGCCCCGCCCTTCACCCCCAGGAAGTCTCCCAGAAAGCAGCATCTCAGGCTGTCTCTTTGGGACCCAAAACTCTCGGACCCGTAGAGTGGCCTGGGCTGTTTGGATCAAAAGTCTGCGCAGACCTGCATCTCTGCACGACTCTTTGGGACTGGTAAGCACGCCCTTCATCC
>PVJX010020535.1:0-33209 GCA_004027295.1 Dolichotis patagonum | reverse complement strand
TGGCTTTATACTATTGTGTTATGTTTGATATTATTGTATTTGAAACTATGCTCAACTATAGCAGAGTAAGAGATATGGTGTTAGATACTGTTGATGTCCAGTTGACTTAATGTAAAGTACTGTGTTGCCTATGTTGTCCTGTTCTGATCTGCTCTGTACTGCCCCCTTTTGTTTTATTCTCTTTCAAATAAAAAAAAAATAAAAATAAAGAGAAGGGCAAAATCTGTTTAAAGATACATGAATTTTGATCTAAAAATTCATACTCAAATCTTTCAAAATAAAATATTTTCAGTAATGGTTTGAAAGTTGTACAGATTGCCTACTCTTCATTTGAAATGCACGATAATCTGAAGTGCTACAGATTATCTGAGACTTGGAAACCTTGACAGTCCATGTTAAGATATTTTGGGGTGTCGGGAGCCGTGGAAGCTGGAAATTGACCTAGGGCATGAAACAGACGGGATCCTACCACAAAACAAAGAGCGCCGGATCGGCCAGGTGAAGAAGCTGCTACAGCGCAGAAATCACCAAGCCCCTGGACAATCCAAGCCATGGGGTGCTGGGCAGAGGTGCTGAACATGACATCATCCTTCCCAGGACATAAATAAACATGCTGCATTGGTTGAGCAGTACTTTTCCTCCCATCAGGAGGAGGAGGACTCCCCCTGACCCCAGCTTTGTCTTTTCTTTATTTTTCAAATCCTCTCATGGTTTTAACCCAAGAACCTCAGGAGCCACACTGAGGAATGGATTGAAGTCAAACACAGAACTCACTTGCATGTTATGTACCTTGTGTATGTAGCCCAAAGTATTTTATACAATATTCTGAAATGCAAAGGGAGATCAGGTGTTAAATTTTCCATTTGAGGCTTAAGGAGCTCAAAAAGTTTTGGATTTTAACGCATTTGGGATTTCTCATTTTTGGATTAAGATGTTCTGCGTGTAAAACTTTGAACTCAATTTGGTAATTAAAATTTGACTTTAAGCATAAAAAAAAAAAGAAAATAACAGCACAGAGGTGAACAGGCGAATGTGCTCTCTACCTCCTGAAGATGGGGTGCGCTTCTTCCTCTGCCCTCAGACAGCAGACCTCCAGGTTCTCTGGCATTGGAATTTCAGGACCGAGGCAACCCATGTGGCTCTTAGGTTCTTGGGGTGAAGGACCATGAGAGGATGAGAAAATAAAGAAGAGACAAAGCTGGGGTCAGGTGGAGCCCTTTATCCTCCTGATGGGAGGAAAGGAACCACCCCTTCACTGCAGGGGTGTTTATTTTTACCTTTTAGCAAGTTAATGTCATATGACACCCCATTGTCCTGGTAACTCACTGCTAATTGTCTTGGGGCTACGTGCTTTCTGGGCTGAGGCAGCTTCTTCACGTGGCCTGCCCCGGCACTCTTTGCTCTTGGGATGGTCGTGCTCCACCCTTGTACGTGTGCTAAATTTCCAGCGTCATCAGCTCCCAACACGGGACTTGCTGGATTAGCCTACAGAATTCTTAGGTCTTTAGCCTAAAAGAGTTAAAACACTATTGGTTTCCATGGTTCTGAGGCCTCAGGCTTTCTCTGTCTTTGTCTCTGTCCTGTCTGTCTGTCTCTCTCTGTCTCTGTCTGTCTGTCTGTCTGTCTTTCCACCTTCTCATCTTCCCATTCATCCCATTGGTCTTGGAGAATCTTGACTAGCACTGTGAATAAATTAAGCATAGATTTAATTAGACACATCGTGAAGCATTAATGTTTTATGTTAAATTTAAAGGAAGTCTAATCTCCTATGTAATGGTTGGAAGTGAAATCTTTGGGAGGTTATTAGTTTACAGAAGGAGAATGCTCATACAGAGCCCTTCCTGTCCTTAGGAAGAGACTACAGAAATATCATTTTCCCCTTCCTTACACCACATGAGGACACAGAGAAAACATGACTGTGACACAGGATGCAGGCCCACACCACACTGCAGTACTTCCTGACACCAAACTTTGGGCTTCTCAGCCTCTAGGAACTGAGAAATAAATTTCTGTTTTGTAAAAGTCTCTCAGCCCATGGTATTTTTGTTTTAACAGCAGAAACAGACTAAGACCCCATATACAGTATTTTGTAATCTATTATAGACCACAGCATGATACATAATCTAACAAGTTAGGCTTTTAAATGTATGGTTTAATATTAGATTTTAGCTATGTTATTAAGTTAAAGAGCCCATGACTATGGTGGTTTGTAAATATTAAGGCTGGGTAAAGCAATATTAAATTTCTACAAATATTTAAATTTGATTACCTGAGTTCTTGTGATGATTTAAGTACTCGGCAAGACTATTTTGCTTCAGGTTTTGACTTGTAAGATACTTGAAGACAAAATAAAATATGGCCGCAATGTAAATGCAGTCTTAAAGGTCTAAATAAATTAACTGGCTGTGATATAAAACGGCCCTAAAAGTAGGAAATCACTTTACTTATTTAAATCTTGACTATTTTTCTCTTACCAGCTTATATGCCTATCATGAATTACACTATATCCCAGAAAAAGCTACAGCTATATGTAATGGCTTACGTATTCATTCCATCCTATGAAATAAACCACTTAATAATTTAAATATGTTTCTACTGCAATTTAAAACACATTTCAAAAGTGCCCAGTAATAACTGTCCACCTCTGAAACATCACAGAATAAACAACGACAGCCATTATTCTCACCCAGTTATTCTCAAGGGTTCCAGTGTCACCGGTGTCCCAAAAACCCTACCAGAGGCTCACGCTCCTCACGAGAGCTGATTCCTGACATCTAACAGCACATTACTGTTAGAAAATTTCCTTTCTCTTAATGTATCGCAGAACAAACCATAGACTTTTATATCAGACTTCCTTGTTAGCTATTGTCTTTTCAGATTTTTCATTGTTTATGTTTGATTTTACTATGATATATCCAGCTACATAATTTCCTTTGTGTTTATACTACTTAGTACTTTCAGAACATACTGCATCAGGACTTTATTTTTTTTTTTTTTAAATATGGAACGCTTCACGAATTTGTGTGTCATCTTTGCGCAAGGGCCATGCTAATCTCGGTATCATTCCAATTTTAGTATATGTGCTGCCAAAGCGAGCACGATGACTTTAATATACTTAGGGTAATTTGGGCTACTTTAGGCATATTGATTTTATTATTTCCTACTATTTTTAATCCTCTAGTGTTTCTGAGAATGACTAGTAAATATACTGGACATTTTTAACTTGCCTCATGTGTTTTTTACTGCCCTTTAAAAATCTGTTTCTATGCTTTAATCCGAATATTACCTTCTGGTCTGTTTTTCACTTTGCTAATTCTCTTTTTGCTGCATTGACGCTGTTATTCTAGGTTGTAGAAATCCTATTTTATGTTTTTAAACAATCCTATCTAATTTTATATTTCTAGTCTTCTAATAAGGGGTATAATGAAGCACAATTAACTGAAAAATTGAAATATTAGTCATAATAAATAAGTTTTTCTCTTTAAAGATGATTCTAGTATGCTTGCTAATGAATTCTTTATTTCAATAACCCTAAGATAGGAGGACACTTTATATTTTTGAAGATTTATTTTGAAATAACTATACCTTACTATAAAATAAAACATAAATATTTCTTTGCTATAATTGTTCCATTGTTGTACATTTTAATATACTAGTCATCAGAGCACATATTTCTATTATGAAATGAAATTGACTGAGAAGGTTGAAATGATTTAACTTTAATACTAGAATAAATACATTCAATTGAATTTTTAATAGAACAAAGAAAATGTGATGTAGCTAACATATAAATTAGTCATCTTTCTTCATTTTAATCTCTAAATAGATATAGAGGTCAAAATAATAATAAATAAAAATATTATGAGTATTATAACAAAATGCTCCAAGCATGAGCATATCACTTTTATATTCCATTTATCATTTATATGAACTTGTTCATGTAAAATATTTGAATAATAAGAAATTTAAATATGGCTAAGAAACGAAAAGCCTTAGTTTAACTTTACATGTTACTAAGTAATTTACAATTAAACTCAATTACATGTGCCTAGTAGTTACCGTTAGACAAAACATAAAAATTCCAAGGTATCTTAGATACCACCAAATATATTATACTAAGTTACTATTTGTTGAAAACTTTTCATATTCACTAAATACCGGTGTTACAGTACAGGCAAAATTCCATTCCATATGATAACCCTTAAAGTCTTTATTATAAATGTGTGTGTGTATGTATATATATATATATATATATGTATATATATATATATATACACACACACATATAACCCATTGTTATCTAATTTCAAAAATCTGGTAATGTTTCTCATTGCATGCAGAAAATCACCAGCAAATTTAAAAGAGGCAAAACTATTAAAACCAGAATATATGAAGCATGATAAAGAAATCATTAGTAATATGAAAGTAAAATGACAGCTGAACCAGTCGGGTAAATAAAACCAAGAAAGAACCAGTAGTTGGGGTTGGGGCTGTTGAGTGCTAAGGTGATTGTAATTTTTCAAGTTCTGGAGATCCTGTTAAGTTAGTACAGTAAAAATAGTAGGTATGATTCATCAAGAAAGCAAAGAAGCTTTTAAATGGGTTCTACATTAAGAAAGACATCACATTCATAATATATGCATTACAAGAAGTTAATCTAACAAATTTTAGCCAAACCAATGACAGTGATGATAAGATTGCATTTCAATTACCTTATATTTTGGCATCAATTAGGACCGATAGTGTCCTAAGTGACAAGGTAATTTGTAATAGCTTCAATAGAAAAGGGAATTACATTGCCCTTTGTGACTAAAAAGTACAGCAGGAGCAGAAAATGACTTACACTACATTTTATATATCTAGAAAAGTAGTAAAAAGAGAATAGAGAGGGCATATTAATTGTTGTCAACTATGTGAAGGATTTTTTGTGTTGAATGGAAATAAAAACCTGAAACATGTCATTAACAACTTCACAGGTGATTACTAATGGGGCAAGAACTGTACTCATTTAGGAAATAACTTGACAGAACACAGAACATGAAAGATAAATGAGTAAAGGCTGTACTGTGATCCGAGTGTGTGTATACCACTAAAACCCTAACTTTAAGGTAGTAATACTAGGAGGTGGAACTTTTTGGAGGCATTAGGTCACAAGTATAGAGCCCTTGTAAATGAGATGTTTGCCTTTGACAAAGAGGCTCCTTGGAACTTATTTCTCCTTTCCACCATGTGACGCTATAGCAAGAGGGCATGTTGTATAAGGAAGTGTGTCATTGATAGATATTGAATCTACAGGCATTTTGAGCTTATCTCTCACAAAACTGTGGCATAAACCATCTTGCTTCTAGTATTTTGTTATAGTAGCCCAAATGGGCTAAGGAAACTGATGCTGAGAAGTGAGGCTGTTGTTGTAACCATTGCCTAAAAATGTGGAAGCTGTTTTGGTCATGAATAATGGGAAGAGGCTGGAAGACTTTGAGGTACATGCTAAAACATAGCCTACACTGCCAAAAACAAAGCTTTAAAGATGATTCTAGTGAGCCCAGAAAGAAAACAAGAAAGTGCAGAGAAAAGCTATCTACTGATAGAAAATCTAGGCAGTTATGGAAAGAATCTTGGTGGAAACATGTATGGTAAGGGCCATACCATACTTCTTAAAGAAGACTTCAAGGAGGAAGATGTCCTTGGACAATGAATAAAAGGCTGTCATTTTTATAAAGTGCCAGGGAACATGATTGAATTATGTTTATTCTACTGTTTGTGGAAGGCAGAACTTGGGAAAGATGAAGTTAAATATCTGGCTGAGGAAATTTCCAAACCAAGTTTTGAAGTTGTGACTTGGTTTACCTTGATTGCTTACATAAGATGTTGGCAGAGAGAAATCTCTTAATTACAAATTTGTTGACTTAAAGTGGAGCAGAACTACAAATGTAGAAAATACTCAACTTGTCCATATTAGAAAAAAAAGAAGAATCCTTTTTGAGGCAGAACACAGATGTGGCCATATTTGTTAAGGAGTTTAGTCTAAATCAGCCATCTCCACAAAAGCTAGGAGCTATTCATCAAGACAGTGGAGAGATTAATAGGCTAGTTAAGCACAATCTAGGAAATAATTTCTCAAGATAATAGACGACCAAACACAAAAACATCTGGGAGATTATTAAAGCATCCTAGCCCATCACAACCTCAACTTGGAAAGTCCTGAAGAGGAGGAAAAACAGTTTCAAAGTAGGGCCCTCCACTGCCCAGTGCTGCTTCAAATCTTGGGCTCCTCGGAAGCTTGAGGTGTGACTCTGCTAGGCCTTCCTTTAAGACAGGAGACACAAGATAAGACAATCTTTGAGAACATAACCTGCTTAAATGCATGGCAACCTGTGCTCTGAACAAGAACGGAACCAAAGAATGGCAAGCGGGAAATGCAAAAGAGACTGTGTGACGTGGCAAGAAGAAGCTTATAATCCTGTTACCTAATTCTAGAGTCCTGGGAACTCCTTTTGAAGAGTCTTTCTGGGTTCTTCTTGTCCTGAGAAAAGGAGACGAAAAATATGACTACAAAATGTAGTGTGCTTTTATATTTTTTAAAAGTAGAGAAAGAAACAAACTCTGCAGAGCGAGGGCAGGCGAATTAAAATGGGTTAAGAAGTGCATTCTGCAGGGTAAGAGCAGACCACTGTGGAGAGAGAGCACAGTGCTCAGGGGCTCAGTGGCAGCCATCTTCTGTAGCTCCCACTCCTTGGACTGAGGTCAGATCTGGGCCATCCTGTCAAAAACCTCATTGATTTCTCACGAGAATTGAAGTGATCGGTCCCCAGTGCAGGGCTCGCATGCTTGGGCGAATTCTTCAGGACTGAAAGGCCATGCCCACTCTCTCAGACAGCTGGCCACACCCTAATCTCCTGCTTAATACCTCAGTAGTGGAGTGGCTGAACAATATAAGAGCAGCAGAGCAGTAATGTCTGATTTATTTTGTTAAATTATTTGAGTTGCTCAAACATGACCAAAATATAATGCCTCTCAACCCATAAATGCTTCCCATCAAACTTACAGAAAAATTTGCTACATATGTAAATAATGTGGATTTTTTTTCTTTCTCGATGTGGGACTGTTTGGAAGATTGGTCTTAAAAGGTAAGAAATTGAGGTTAATCAAAGTAAAGTGAATTCTAAACCTGACTGAGTAAGCAACAGACAAGAACAAACAGCCATGGAAAAGAAAATGCCAGTAAGAAGACAGTGAAACAAGCTCATTTGATTCAGAATAACAACCTAAATACAAATGTGTCCCTCTTGGCCCTCTATCAATTCTACTGGAATTTCAGAAGAAACCTAAAAATAAAAGCAAAATCATACAGAGCTGGCAAAATGTCATGACCTGAACTGTAACACATCCTTCAGACACAGATGAGAATATATTATTGGAAAAAGAACAGACCAAAAATTTGTTTCATCATCATCCTTTTAGGATAACAAAGAAAGCACCCAAAATTAGTAAGATTCCCTAGCATTTGTACAATGAGGCCTAAGTTAGAGACAGCAGAAGCTTAGGAACAGCAAGGGCTGTGAGCAGTGTGGCATGGAATGCTTGCAAGGGTGGGTGGGCTCCATGCAGTCACCTTTACTGTGGCTGCCTTCAGCAGATCCCTCATGACAAAGCCTCTGCTTTGTCTCCAAAACATGAACTTTTATTGGATGGGGAACATAGGAGGAGAAAAAGGGCAACCTCAGGCACTGGATACGCTGATGACCGCCAGGAAGATGAGAAGTCCTGGTGTTCAGGAGAACCACGTGCATGGCAAGCTGGAGGCAAGATCTCCCATCTCCTGCACAGTCACTGAAGCCAGGACTCTACGTTTGCGGCTCTGGTTACTTCAGGAAAATAGCTTCCTTGGGGCACAACCATAGAAGGTAAGACATACTTTTAAATTTCAATTATTAAATTTTATCATGATGATTTACTTATATGTGCAACCTTCCTGCTCATGAAGCTATTCATGAGAGACAAGATATTTTTTAATATTTAAATAAAATATAATGTTTGCTATAAAATAGAGCAGTCTTCTTAGGCTGCTATAACAAAATTAAAGTTGGGGACTCATAAGACTTAGCTTAGTGTGAGTGCTTAGATATATAGCAACTATCTCTTCTTATAGGGATACTAATTCTATTGGTTCAGGGCCCCATCCTAACTTGATTTCCTGTCTTAGTCCATATTCTGCTGCTGCAGCAGAATACTTGACATAGGATACAAAAAGAAAAAAACACAAAGATTTATTTGGCCTATGATTTTGGAGGTTGCACATTCAAGAGCATGGTGCTAGCCTTAGTAAGGTCTCTTATGCTGCAACATCTCAGAAAGACAGAAGCACAGAGAAAGTCAGAGCAGGGAGCAGGAGAAAGCAGAACTCACATTTGTCAGGAAATTCCTGTTGTGATAACTCACCCTCGTAACAGCAGACTTAATTTGTTCATAAAAGAAGAACCTGCGTGACTTAATACCTTTTATCAGACCTCACCTCCAAGTACTGTTACATAAGGGATTTAATTTCCAACAGATAAACTTCCAGGGACACAATCAGACCACTGCACTTCCTTAGAAATCCTATCTCCAAATACAACCATAGTACAGTTTAGGGGAAAGCCAAACATTCAGTCTACAGCACTCTACAGCAAGATCCCCTAAATTCATGTCCTCCCGTGCATAAACACATGCACTCCACCTCAGCAACTATAAAAGTCTTGACTTGTTAGAGCATTAACTCTAATTCTGAAGTCCAAAGTTTCGCCCCTCATCATCTGAATCAGATACTAAGAGTTCCCAGGTAGGCTTTGTCCTGAGGCAGCTGTCTTCTCCAGCAGTGACACTGTCTAGCACTACACAAATCACGTGCCTGTGAAGTGCAATGGCGGAACAAGCACAGAAGAGACACTGCCATTCTCAAGGGGAGAAACATGAAAGAAGGAAAGGATGACAGCTTCTAAGTCCCAGACTCAGCAAGGCACATTCAGTAGTGTTGTAAGGATTAAGAATCTCCTCTTTGGGTTGATATTCTGTGTCTCAGGCTCATGAGAAGACTGGGTCTCGCCTGCTGCTCTCTCTGTGAGGTGGCCCTTCTGCCTCAGCTCTCTGTGATGTCCATTTGGTCTGTTGAGATCCAGGAAGAAGCAGCCTCACCCCAGGCTGTGGTGGTAGTAGCAGCCCGGATCATTTCTGAGTCCTCTTGGACTGCTGATTCTTCCCTTCTCTTGAAGGTGCTGATTTGCATCTGGGGAGTTCCAAAGATCCTGTCCTCTTGAGTCCCAGAAGTTCCACAGACTTCCTTTTTTCTGTTACACTCTTACTCTTTGTTCTCACACCGGTAGTATTTCTGCCGGTATAATCCACCAGCTACCTAGCAATAGTCTGGCTTCACTCCTGAACTCTTCAGGACAGTTTCTCAGTTTTTCTTTTTAAATTATGTATTTTTGTGTTTTGTTAATAATTCCTTCTTCCTTTCTCTTTTCTAGTGTTGTGGTTGTTGTTTTTGCAGACTGGGTCTCACCATGCACCCCACCCAGGCTGGCCTCAAACTGACAATGATCCTCCTGCCTCAGCCTCTTGAGTTCTGGGATTAAAGCAATGTGCCACCATGCTGGCTCTTTCTTTTATATTTATGAAGACCCTGCTTGTCCTAGACAATTTTTTTAGAAGTTTCCTTGGTCAAATATCCAATACCATTGCTCATAATTGTAATTCAACCAGGTTCTTTGTTTCTTTATTGTGAGTTTTTGTTTTTCTCTAGTTTCAAATAACTTCCTCCCCATTTTCTTGGAAGACTAAGTTCCATTGTCTGTATTTTCACCAACACTGTGTTTACTGGCACTTTCTATATTCTCTATGAAGGCGAGGCTTCTCTTTTGCTCTTCTTATTTCCTTTTGAGCCTCTTGAGAATCATGACCAAAAGTCCCTTTGTAGCAGTGTGGATTTTTCAGTGTGTACATCACAGCCTGTCTAGCCTCTACCCACATACTGAAGCAGCCTGCGTTTTCACATAGTAGTTCGAGCAGGGCCCTAGCATCGAAATTCGTGCTTATTTGCTTGTATTACCATGAGAAAATAACACGGGCTAGCTTGTTAGAATAACAGAACATTTTCTCCCAGTTTTGGAAAACGGAAGTCAGATTAGAGTAGGTGTGGGTGCGGTTTGATTCTTCCAAGAAGAGCCCTCGTCCCTTCCATGCTGTGGACAGCTCCTTCCCGGTGTCTTTAGGGTCCCTTCCACGGTGTATGTGTAGGGACAGATTCAGCCAGAGAGCAAACTTCCTAGAGTCCCTCCTAAGACACTAACCTATCAGATGATAGACCCCTCCCCGTGTGACCTCGCTTAACCTTAGTCATTTCCTTAGAGATTTGATCTCCACATCCAGACACACTAAGGACTTCAGATTATGAGTTCGGAGGGAATTTAAGTATTTAGTTTAGCTTAAATCCACCTAAAATCATAAACAAGGCTGAGGATTTGGCTTGCAAGCATGAGGTCCTTAGTTCGATTCCTGACACACCCCAAAACAGACAAACAAAAAATCATGAACAAAATATTTCCTAATATGTGAATTAATGTAATCACTAGCTGTGAGATGTTAAAGAAATAGCCTGCTACATATTTTTGTATGTATCTCAACTTTTTCTTATTGTTATTCAAATGTTTTTGTCTAGTGTTATTTTTAACCACATGTATCAAAAATATGTATGTATTTACAAGGTGCACTGGTAATAAAGAATGCTATATACTTATATCCTTTTTTTAGAATTGTAAATGGAATCACTCTATAATTCAAAAGTTAACTTGAAATGTTCAGGCTTTTTTATTACTGAAGCTAAAAAGTAAAAATTAAGAAGTAAGATGTACATTTCTTTTAATCTTTCATGATGGCATGCAGAATTTAACATTTATGGCAGTACCATACTAATTAGATTAACTATTTGCACAGCAAATTTCACTAGAGTTAAACAGGGATCTACAAAGATACCTATGATTTTTACTGGAAGAATTTATAGATCTTGCCAATCTTAGACTTCTTTTGTCTGCACCTCAGTTACTTTGCATGAAGTGACATGAAACAAATCTCAAGGGAGAAATTTAGTGATGTCTTACAGAATTATTACTTGGCATTTGCTGCTATTTCAGGTGGAGGAATGATTTACCATAAAATCTTTTGCTAAAGACATGTGTTCCCTTAGTTAACCTCTACAAGACAACTGCTTAGGAGATGAAGAAGAAATGTGAACAAATATATGGAGATCTTAGCAAGAACAGAAAATGTAATAAAGGAAAGGTCAAAAATAGAAGCAAGGGCTGGGGATTTAGCTCTGTGGCATAAGCACCTGCATGGCAAGCATGAGGTCATGAGTTTGATCCCTGGTATCAAAAAAAAAAAAAAAAAAAAAAAGCAAAAGCCTTAGGTCTGTGAACGGGATCTGTGTTTGTCCAAAGTGAAAGGTGGTCTACAAGTAGGAAATTCTCAGAGTACATATGAGTTGCCACTGTGAACACTGAAATTAATTAAGCTTGAGGGAGTATTATTAGGAAAAGAAGTTCATATGACATGAATTTTCTCTGATCCTTCTGCACTATTCTCTCAGACAACCTCCTTCTCATCTTTTGTTAATTTTTACTTTAAATATTAAGTCCCCTAAAGAGAAGAAAGACAATGATATGATAAGGTCCTAGAATAGGGCACCACCATCCATGGAATCCCACCAATTGTGAGATAAAAATCCCCCGTTCACAAAAGAATTGCCAACATTTGCTTCGAGAAAGAAAAAAAAATTTTAAAAAGGAAGAAAGGAAAGAAGGAGGCAAAGTGGACCAGCAGGCTGGGAAATTCTTGTAACTCAAAACAGCATGGCACCAACACGCTATTACAGAAACTCAAGAATAGATGGTAGTAACTGAAATAATTATCCAGGAAGGGGAAAAAGAGTTGAGTCTAAATAAAAAATGAGTTTATCATTGTCTTTTCCTGAAGCAGATACTTCTTTACTCTTTGTTCTTGTCTGGCAAAGGTAAAATATGTTGTGCTAGAAAAATCTTTTCTACCAGCTGTATTGGTGGTGTCAACGTAGGCAGAAAGCAAATGTGAGGGAAATTACATGGTTACCAGTTGTTATTTATATTCTATAAATATGCAAATTATGGTAAGAAGTAGGAAGCAAGGAACAGGTACATATTCCAATCTATGTGGCTACTGCAGTTTTAGGATTCTAAGTACCACTCAGATTTTTAGTGCTACACTGTAGCTGGCATACTATTGTCTTGTCACTTGCCGTGAGGAAGAGCAACATTTGACATGGTAGTAGGAGCCATACCAATCCAAAGGCGTTTCCTCACCATTAAGGATACAAGCCATGGTTCAAGCCACTCAAAGCAGTAACAGCTTCTGCAACTGACACATACCTGTTCATTGTGGCTTCTCTTTCCTTGTTCATTCAGGTGACAAACCTCTGAATAAGAATTGCACTACATCCTAGACAGTGAATGTCCCCTAAAGGGCATGTGTTAAAGAATTGGTAAGACAGATGGTGCTGCTGGGAGGTGGTGGAAGCTTTAGGGGTATGGCCTCGTGGGAGATCCTGGATCACTGCTGCGGGGGGAGGAGGTGGGGTAGGGGAGTGCCCCTAAAGGGGATTATGGGTCTTAGGTGTCCTTGTGTTCTTCCTCACTTCCTAGCTCATTAGATAAGACATGCTGTGGCTATGATGTGCTGCCTCACTGCTTATGAATCTTGGACTCAATGTATACATCTTAGACCAGAACCTCCAGTACCATAAATCTTCTTTACAAGTTAATTGCCTCAAGCGTTTTGTTGTGGTAACAAAAAGCTAACATAGCCCTGCATTGAATTAGCTCTAGAACATGGTATGTTGTTATTGAATTAATAGAAATAGAAAATAATGAGATATCAGAAAGACTAAGGGAGAAAATGAAAAGACAGGGAAATGGACATAAAAATGTAATAAAAAGCTATTCCTCAATAAACAATGTAACTTAGAATGAGAATATACACATATCACATGCACACAATCCATAGCAGTCCAATTTTTGTCCCTAAATGTACAAATATTAAAGTAGTGATGGGAAGACTTTATGCTGAATAAAAATATGTAAACTACGTTATTCTGCTATGGCTTGTTTAAAAATGAATGTTTCTTTTTTTTTAAAAAAAAGGTCCTCATTCATGTTCATGTCTTTTCTTAGAGTCTGATCTTTAGTTATGGTCTCACACATTCCTTCTCTTGCTGTCTTAGTCACTTTTCCATTCAAACAGACACATGATAAAACAAAAGAATGACAGTTTGCAAACAGAAAACTATAAGAACAGAAGGATACGGAGACATGGATGGTGAGGAATTTTAAAATGAACTATGAGAGTAAGAACCACATGGGTAGAGTTTCCCCTCTGCTCTTAACCCAGGGGAATCTGTTTCAATCTGAAGACAGCCATCATTCACCAAGTGACTCTATGACAGTACTAACACAAGTGCCAGTTCAGGGTACAAGTTCTATTCCTATAGGAGTTTTTATTAGAAATCAGTGTTCTGCATGATACTCCATTTCCACATTACACATTCACTCCAGCGATTTAATCTATATTGCTTAAATTTCTGTATTATCTACTGCAATCTATCACACTAATCTCTTTGGTGATTTCTACATTAAAAATTCACTCTGGTGGTTTCATGGATGCTATATAAGGCTTTACATTATTTATTGTAAACTATCACATTAATCACACTAATTATTTACTATAAACTATCACAGTAACATTACACTTCTCTATTACACTAATAATAGCAGCAGCATCACTCAAAGAATGTCCTGAATCTGTCTGTTCAATTTGCACATGAACCAAATTGCTCTGCTTCTGAAATGCGGAGAATTAATCCTGTAAAGACATCAGATTTGAATATAAAATTCAAGCGGGTTTTAGATATGATGATCAGTGATTTATACTGCTCACAACAACAATAATGACAACAACAAAAACTATTCAACTTTTAAATAAAGAAGTGTTAATTAGAAAGATTTTATGACCATATGATCAATACCTAGAGGATCACCGGTTGTAATAGTTTCTTGGTGGTTTTTTTTTTTTTGGTAATGAATGAGTTTCCAGGGAGGTACAGGAGGTGATTTTGGTGGTATTACAAGGTGACAGGACCTACTTTTTGTTACCCATATCCAATGGCGAGAGTATGGGAAAGTCCATATTCTCTGTTTCTCAGAAGCAGACTCTGCCTAAGAAATGCAAAGAAGACTCAAAAGTATTCCTGCAATTACCTGTACATTTAAAATAATAGTTTTGACAATATGAAAAACTATTACTACAAGGGTAATAAAGAAAAAAATTAAGCCCCCACATTTCTACCTCCCTTAATATTTGTACTACTCTTGTGAGTATTTCTTTCCATCTTTTAGTTTTTCTTTCCATTTTTTAAAATTTTTCTGGGCCTTCTTTCCTTATTAAAAAAAAAAAATAACGTGAGAGCCCTGAACTAGAATACACCTTCTAGTTCTAAAATTTTGAGATCACAAAAATCTTAACATACCAGTTTTGGTCTAAAATAAATCAGCATTAGTTTTTCTGGTTAAAACTTAATATTAGAGCTTATTATGCAGAGTTGGTTTTTTTTTAACCACTAGCAATTGTCAGTTACTTTTTTAAAAATTTCCACTGTCTTTAGTGAATTCAGGTCAATGAGTCAGCAAGTGGTTTTGTTACCTACAGATGGTGCCCTAACCCTCAGTGAGTAGGTTCCTCCATAGGAAATCCCCATGGTTATTCATGACAATGCAAGCATTCATAAAAGTGTATTGTAATCCAAATATTGTAATCCCTTATCTCATCCTCTTTGTGGTCTAATTATATTTGTAATTCCATTAAGATGCTACTGGAATCTTGGCAAGTTAATTCCAATCTACCACCTCCAATGCAACCAATGGTGAGAAAAAAGACACTAAGACATACTTAAAGTTGTAGGCAGCCAAGGGGTTCTGCGTCTAGTCCAGGTGAAGATACACAGAACAAAGGCCCTGATCCAAAGTTTTATGCAGAATTTATTATTTTGATAAGTAGGGACTGGTTCCAGGGTGAGTATGCAAGAATTAGGTGAGAAATGTGAGCTAAGCTAGCCAAGTGGTAAGAAAGGTACCTCTGCAAAATGCAGGGAGAATGGTATGCAGAAAGACCAATCCGCATAACTCAGTTGGAATAGCATATAAATGAATTTAGAAGGCTGTTGCTTCAGTTTCTGATATGTAAACTTTTCTGCCCTGGAGGTCATAGCCTCTTATTTTGAAACTCCTACCCAGTTAATATTCCTGGAGCTATGTGGCTCTGCCATCTTGCTGTGCTCAACCACTTACAGGGAACAGGATTTAAGGAAACAGGAAATTGTCAGCTGGTATTAAGGATTGCATAGCAGTACTTCAGCTAGCCTTTGCATTGCTTAAAACCAGTTGAAGATAGAAGCAAATGGCATAGCCAGCTCTATACATATCAGTAAATGGAAATAAGGCTCAATTTAGCTAATGCTGAAGCAATTGTTCTGCATTCAAGCAGAGGTGCCCAGATTGTCTTCTACAGAAGTGCAAGGGATATGGTAATTGTCCAGGGAGATACTTTATGTATTCAAATGTTCATACCTCTTGGAGCCAGTCTGCTTTGGACTAATTCATAAAAATATCAAAGCAGAGATTCAGTTATAGATGATTAAAATATGACACAAAATTAAAAATTATGTGAAAGATAAAGAGATTTATCATATGTGATGGTCAGATTATGACTTTTACAGTTTGGTTTAACATATAAAATAAAAAGAAATGAAATAATATATTAACTATAATAAAGTCAGTTTTGCCAACCACTATTTTTTCCTCATGATTTTGTATCATTAATTTCTATGCAATACTCACAATATTAACAATAAAACAGTCATTTAAATTAGGACCTGAAACCCAAGCATCAACCTACCTCAAATTATTGCGCCGAGTGGAAGCAGCGATCAAGAATCTCCAGGCCAGATAGCGGGACCATGACACTGTGATCAATTTGTGACAGCATTGGAGGTCACTCACTGTTACAGACAGTGTGCTAATTCTAGGATCCTCTGCCACATTAAAGCCTTTTCAGTCACTGAAGAAGGCCTTGATCTCAAGACTCTGTGGTCTCAAGAGCTGTATAGCTCGATCTGTACCTGACATAAAACAGAGACAGCACACTCAGAGGCACGAGGAACAACTGTAGAAGAATCTGGTGCGATCATGAGCCCAACCAGGGCATTAAGAAGGGTTCAGAATTCAAAAGGAAAAATTTTTGAGTAGTTTTTTAAAGTGGCTTAATTTAAAAGTCAAAGAAACTGTCATTTTCTCAACATCGTTTTTGTGATTTTTAGATATTTATTGAAATTTCTACAATTGTGTCTTAGAGTGGATTAACAAACAAACAAAAAATTCCTGGATGATTGAAGGTGCAACCTCTTTGCTACAATGCTACCTTGATGAAATTTTAGAAAGTTTGATTGCTTTAGAGGTTTTTCAAGTCAACACTTGAAAATAATGCTTTTGATGGAAATTTATAGGAGAATTTGAAGTCATGCAATAAAATGTTGCCTTGATACAGTAATTTTAAAAAGGCACATTATTGTAAAAATTGCATTTAAATACTATCTAAAGTAAGAGTCACATCAAAGTAATATTTATAAATTGAATAAATTAAAGATATTTTACTAGTCAAATTTTTTAGCCTAAATATCTTAATTTCTTCTTATGAGTCCAACCAATGGCTTTCCTTTCTGAACTAGAGTATTAGAAAATAGAATTTAAGCATTTTGAAAATGTAAAGTACTGGTCCAAATAACAAAGTACGGTGTAGCACCTACTTACAGTCTGAAAAATCTACCAAAGTACTAACTTGAGAAAAGTGCTAACCATGAGAAATGAAAAATGACAATTTCTTGCACTTGATTTTATTTTCAATGTACTATATAAAGATACCAATGCATGTAAATAATGTTATAAATAACCAGCAGGTTTTGATGATAACAAACTTTATTAAAAGATTTCAGAGTTCCTTGAGTAAGTATTATGGGCCGAGAAGGATTTAGAAAAGTTCCTAAAATACTGAGTAGGTACTCAATAAATGTTGAATAATCTATGTGAAAGTCTTAAATTAGAAGTTTCTTTTTCCAAGAACCTTTTACACTTTTACCCATCCCATTTCAAGTTATTTTAAAAAGAAGCACAAATTTGATCAAGTATAAGAAACCTTTGAAAAAGCTCCAAGATCATCCATCTAAATAAAATTAAAATCATTTAGAATACCCAGGAGGAAAAGTATGTTGGATAACATAAAATAATTCGTAATATCCGGTTTGTTCTCAAACAAGATTTTTCTTAGTTTTCTTATAGTTTTTATAACTTCTTTACATAAATATAAGTTATTAACTTTATTTCACTTGTTGACCTCATAGTCTTTGGAGGGTTATAACATTTAGTAATGTATTTCATTTAACAAAATCTCATTGGGAAAGAAATTATTTGCTATAGGTTTATTATTAAAACATTGTATCTCTTGCATGTTCTGGCATTTGCTGGGGAAAGTAGATCAGCCTCATAGATACCTTACCAGAAAGAGTCAGCAGGCAAGACGGGGGACTCATAACACTGTGGTCAGTTCATTACAGCTTTGGAGAGGTCACTCACTGGTACAGACACTGTGCTAATTCCAGATCTTGTGCCACATTAAACGATTTTCCAACACAAAAGGATGATTGATGAAGATCTTTTTGCCCTGACAACTGGAATCATCTCTGAGACTTCTCTACTTGTGATCCCGACTTTCTAACACGAGACCACTTGTGAGTCGGGAGGCTGGAGCATGGCAGTGTGACCGTGGCGACTGGGCATGCCCTGTCAGGCGTGGAGACCTGTTAACCATGGGTGCAGAGCAGCAGCTCTGGAGCCCGGTGTTGATGTCCGTCCTCCAGCAGGAGATCAAGCCTTTCAGACGGACTGGATCCAAAACAGAAAGAAGATACAAAAGACAGCAGACATTGACTTTGCTGCCGCTGGCCACTTACCCACTTACTCTTGAAGCGACCCATCCAGCATGTAGGATGCATCTTTTCTCCTTTTTTTTTTTTTTTGTTTTCAGAGCACCTTTGCTCCCTTGAGCATTTCTTTGTACTTTTGTCTTTTCTTCACCTTTTTTTTTTTTCCCTAAAATAAGTGTTAGACTTTCATATTCTCCAGTTGTTCCAACCAATTGTTTGTATGGGCCAACAAGAATCTGAAAGCACTGCCGGTCTCTATGACAGCTAGTGACACATTTTCTTTGAACCCATCTTGTATTATTACTTTCACTACTTCCTAAGGTCTTGGTTTAAACAGTCAGCTCTGTCTTTGGGAAGAGTTCTTTGGTCATCCACTAGAAAAAGTGACATATTTACATTTTGTCTGTCTCACTGATTTTTTTTCTCACTTGCTCTCCCAAATACTCATTTCATTATTCCTCCGACAAACATTATCTCTACACCTACACCTCCCATATGGCAGGCACCTTGTATGCCTTCTGTTACAAGTATTGTCTAGCTGTGTTAATGTCCCATAATTGTCTGCTTTCCTCATTAGACTTTAAGCTTTGTAAGGAAGGACTTTGTCAACTCCGCTCGTCTTTGTGTTTTCATGATACAGCACACAGCCATATTAATGAAATTATGTTAAATGAACCTTCAAACACATAACAAACATCTGTTGACTTAGCCAGTGGATAAACTGATGTGTTTACAGTCTTTCCTGTTCTTTTTGAATTCAAGACTAACTTTGTGGTTAACTATTATATTTTTTCCCTGTAGGACCATCAAATTTTCCAATGATTTATTTTGCATTCTTTCTATGCTTGCATTTTGCTGTTTTAAAAGGAATTTGAGTACTTACAGACATGGTACCCCACAAAACATGGCTGGTGTTGGTTAGTGGCCCAAATGCTTTAGTCTTTCTTTGCTCCATTATTGAAGACAGTGCCTAAGCCAGTGCCATGCAGGAGGTTGATAACAGATCAAGGACGAGGCAGACAACCCCACTTTCAGCAAGAGGTAGAGAGAGGCTTTTGAAGAATAGTTGGGCTCTTGAGTGTTAATGATTTTAAAGTCCAGCCATAGCCAGTTGTTTAATTTCAGATTAAAAATCAGAGGAACTGCCATTCTCTTTATATTCATGATGGCACAGTGTGTCCCTGCACTGGCATGATCTCACTGTTGTTACATGGCAGATTTTTATAGATAGGATTATTTTTATTTTTATTTTTATTTTTTTTATTGGTACCAGGGATCAAACTCGTGACCATGTGCTTTCAAGGCAGGCACTTATGCCAGAGCTAAATCCCCAGCCCTGGTAGGATTAGTTTTAATTTAAAAAAAAAAGAATGAAATGAAAGGAGAAGAGGTCAAAAGAATAGGAGAATGATGAAACAGAGAAGACAAAAAAGATAATATTGTGACTACACAAATCTAAAGGCAAATATAGTGCACATAGTAACAACAAATGGATATTAATCACTGTATCACCTAATTTTGTATTTTAACTAATGACATTAGAGTCCTGTCAATAAAGAACTGCAATCTAAAGTCCCCAAACATATTAAAATTCAGTGAGCTTCAAACGTAATGAGCATTTGTCTAAATAGAATGGTTAGCAACTTCATAGATGACTACATTGCAAGGGAATGAGAAAATTTATTTCCCCCCTAAGAACAAAAGATAGCTTAAAAACTGTGGAACTTCATAAATACTATGCAAGCGTTAAACATACAGTGTGGCCAAAATGTGATAAATATTTAAGTTTTAAATTGTTATACAGTAAAAGATATATTGTTATTAACCACCTTCAAAAAACTCCCTCTTGCTTTGAGCATACTAATCCCATCATTCTTCCAGCACTTCTGGAAACACTTCCACTTCTCAGCGTCTGTAGAAGAGATGATAAAAAATATGGTGAATGCTGCTGCCAGCTACCATCCAAAGGAGGGGCAGGTCCATAAAAATGTCACAGCGTGTCCACATCCATTGTATTTACAAGAGCTGGCACTGTATGACTTCTGTCTCTAACCCAAAGTCAAAATGAAAATGGAAAACAAATGTTTTGAATGAATTCAAGACATCAAGGCAACAGCCCACTACAAACAAGAAAGACTCCCAGAATTTCTTCAGAAAGTGACAAGAATGATGGAATAAATATGTAGGAAGCATGTGAGAGTATTATGAGGGGAACTAATAGCAATGTGTCTCCTACTGTAATTTGTTTTTTTTAGAAAAATTGAAATACTATTTTTTGGTTATACCTCATATTAACTAAAATACAACATGATAGGAAAAACACTAATAAGATATTTTTTTTTAAACAAGTTGGTTTCCAATTGGAACATGAGGTATGATTCTATTCTATAAAAATGTACATACAGAATACATATATAAAATAAAATCGAAAGATTTATGCTAATGTCAGGACAGCTTTTGCCCCAGCATTTATATTACATTTTAATTGCACTGCTTTTGATTTCATTTTCTAGATTCCCTGTAATGTTTAAGTTTATAGAGAGAAGTCAGTAACATTTATTTTGTGTCACTTTATGATACAAGAAGAGTCACAGAGTGGCTTGTCAGTCTGAGCACAAATTCATGTAAATTACATTAAGAAACCATGTTTGGTCTATTTATGATCATTTATTATTATGCCAGAATTATTTACGTGACTTCCACTGAAATATGTAAATTTTACATGTTTCCTTTTACATGTAATTGAAAATCTTTAAAAATATATTTTGTTCTTTTCTTTTTTATAATTGATTAACACCTGCAACCAGCTAAGATAATTCAGATGTGCTAGGTCCTTTAGGTCAAGTAATCCTCATGCTGCATCCTCTGACATACACTGATACAAATTTCCTGGTCTTGAATGCTTACTATCTTTCTCAATGTAAAGATCCTCTTTTTCAGACAGATAGAGAGGTTTAAAGAGAGCATATACAACCCTGGAAGACCATGCAGCTGAGAACCTGTAAAGCCAACATACGTTGCATCTTGAATATTAGAGTCAAAATAGATCTAGGCAGCCACTTTTCTCTGTATCCACACACAGTGGGAGGAAGAAAGTGAGGGACAGAGTAACTTGCTATCTTTTCCTCTCTCTGTAAGGATACCAGTTCTGTAAGTGTCCACCCTTGTAATGTCATTTAACCCTAACTCCTCATAAAAAAGATTATCTCTAAACAGTGAGATTGGGGGTCAGAGCTTCAACGTATGGATTTGGCACAGAAAATTGTTTCCATAACATCTTGCTCTCTGTTCCTCCTAAATTCAATTCTTCACCCATGAAAACTAAATTTACCCTATCCCAACAGCACCAACTATAAACCTATTTCAGCATCAGTTTGAAGTTCAGTTTCATCTAAATACCATTTAAGTCACATGTGACTAAGACTTAAAGCATGAGTCATCCTGAGGCAAAACTGCTCATGCACAGTTAAACCACAGTTATGACCCAGGGACACCTGACAAGTCATGTGTGTCCAAAATACAGTGGAGGAACAACCATGGGACAGACATTCTGATTCCAAAAGGAAGAACAAAGAAGGGTGATGGATCCCATGAAAGTACAAAAGCGCTCACTAGCAAATTATCCTAACTCCTAAGGTTTGAGAATGATCCACTGTGGCTGAATTCTACTTTTTCTGACCCTGCTGTGACGCCACTCCTTGGCTCTGGACAGAGAGCTTGCTTGGTCAATCTGTGCAAGTGTTCACTGACAAGGAAGATTTGCAAAAAGGCTGCCTGGCTCTCTACAAGTGTCTCCTGCCCTATTGAAATGCAGGAAGTGGATTGTGAGGGGGAAACAGCCTTGAATTTTGGGCCTCTAATGACTGTTGTGGGTCCTAAACACCTGTGAGTCATTCTTGGGGTTCCTCTTGCCTCTTCTTGAAGGATAATGCATGTCCATATTTAGGACTAGGGAGCTCTTGTTCCATTCTGTGGAATTTCGGTAATCTACAGTGTGCTTTCATTCTGTCCTGTTTTGTGTCCCCTTATTTCAGAATGACAGTGTCTCTATAGCTACAATCTCCTTTCTTATCCTGGTCTTTGATGAGATGAAGATTTCTGTTTTGTTTCCCCTTATTTCAGAATGGCAGTGTCTCTATAGCTACAATCTCCCTGCTTATTCTGTCTTTGATGACATGACTGATTTCTATCATGAGTCATCATCTTATGGAGCCACTGGCCAACCACATCCTTAGTGATTTTTTCTATGTTGAGCATTCTCATTTTTTTTTCTCACAGTAATATTAGACTGAGGATATTTCATATTTTTAAGTTCTTGCCCCATGTTTCTTCAAAATTCATTCAGTTTCTCTCTCTTCTATCATTCTTTACTATATATAGTAAGGAGAAGCTAAACTTCATTTAACACTTTGTTTAAAATCATCTAAGTGTCTAATATCATTGCTCACAAACTCTAATTTCTATAAAACACTAGAACATATTTCTGAGATTCTTTCCACTTCATGACAAGAATTACCTTTCCTCCAGTTTCCAATAATTTTTTTTCTCTTTTCCATCTAGGACCTCAGTTAAAGTATTTTTCACATTCATACTTCTACCAAGAATCCCTTCGAGGTAATCTAACTTTTTACTAGGAGGAACTTCAAAACTCAGCCTACACCCATCACTCAGTCCCAAACTACCTCCTTCCCTATTTTGGGGGTACTTGTCTATGCAGCACCTTACTTCATGCCACTAAAATCTGTATTTTCCCAGTCTATCCAGAGAAACAAAGCCGATATGAAATATGTAAGAAGAGCCTCATGAGGAGGAATTGGCTCACATGATTATGGAAACTATCAAGTCGCAAGATCTGGAAAGTGAGTTGTTGGTATGGTTTATATCTAAAATGCCCCCCAAAGCCTGATGTACTCATAGATGGGGCTTCTGGGAGGCACAGGGATCGTGGATGTGTGATGCTGGACGGGTTTATAGTTGGGTATGATGTGGGAGGAGCCTGGTATGATCTGTCTCTCTTCTGTCTCTCTGTGTACTGCTACCCACCTGCCCTATCATGCCCCTCTGTCATGCCACCTTGGTTTGGAGCCAGCTGACTAAGGACTAACACCTCGACAAACTGTGAGCTTAAATACACCTTTTATCTTTTAATTTGTGAGGGTCAGGTATTTGTTTTCAGGCAAAGAAAGGGAGCTAAGATGGTCAGCATTTTAGAGATCAGGAAAGCCCGTGATGAAGTTGCTGTCTGGATATTCCAGAAAGAGAGAATATGTTAGTGCGAGTTTAGAGGCAAATCCTGCAGGCAGAATTCTCTCTTATGTGGGGGAAGCATTTAACTGATTGGATGAAGTCCATCTACCCTAGGAAGGGCAATCTGCTTTACTCAGCCCACTGATGTGAGTATTAATGTCATCCAAAGACATCTCTCAGGAATGTGTGACCAAATATTTGACATTCCAGAACTAGTTGCAGTTGACACAAGAAATCAAGCACCACATCAACTTTCTTCAAAGCTTGGTTTTAAAAACCTTTTAAGTATTTCATCCAAATTATATTGCATATTTGTGCATTGTATTCAGGAAATTTGATCTTTCATAAAAACTCTGAAAGCTAAATATTTAACATTTATGAATTAAACGCATTGACCTAGAACGTTAATGTCATTCAAGCTTCTAGACTCTTTATGACATTAAAATAAAGTTTGACTTATAAACATTTTGAGGAACCTTTCCCTTTTTTATAGTGTCATGTAATAAAAGCTATGGAAACTTGGGAATTCTGGGTGAGGTTATAGGAAAAATTACTTTAGAAACTTGGCTGTCTTGGTTACTTCTTTTTCTCATTGCTGGGACAAAATACCCAACACTCAAAGAAGGAAAGATTTATTCAGCTCACAGTTTGTGGAGGTTTCAGTCCATAATCAGTTGGTTCCAAGGCAGGCTGACATGGCACAGGGATGACACTTCAAAGTGGCAGAAGACAGAAAAAACAGCAAGAGCAAAATGGGAAACAAGCCTCTTTTCCTTCTTTACATTATAAGTGGGACCCCGCCCCATGCACACACATACGGGTGGGTATAACACTCATACCACGTCTGTGCCCTCCTCTTACACAGGTGGAGAATATTTGCAAAGTAAAGACCCTGGCTCCCTGCTGAGTGCTTCTAAACTTCCCAAGTTGACACAACCTATTAGCCATAAAATTTCTAAACTTTCCAAGTTGACACAATGTATTAGACATAAAAATGGAGTGAAAAATGTAGGCTTGACATGTAGCTATTCTATAAATGAGGCTAGTAACAGTAAATATTTTGCTTTAAATTATAGGACAATCACACATTTTATATAGGATTGAAATATTTAAAGTTAACATACTTCAACATCGGTTTTTAGTCAGGGGTAAACTTTTAATATTTAATAAGTGGTGTATCACGGGCACAGACCACAAGTATAGATGCTGGATATAAAACTGGCATCTCAATACTAGTGCATTTGTATTATCATCAACCTGAAAAATCTGGGTAAAAATATCATATAAAATAGGGCTTTTGACTAAATTTCCTACATTTTATAAATGGGATTCTGGGGTATAGATACTCCTACCTGCACACTAAATGTTTTAGTCTGTTTGTGCTCCTACAACAGAATACCCAAGAATAAATAATTTATAAAAAACAAATATAATTTGTCACAGCTTTGCAGGCTAAGAAGTCTAAGATTGAAGAAACGCTGACATCTAGTGAGAGTCTTTTTGCTATATGATTCCATAGTAGAAGGCATAAAGGCAAAGAGAAGGTGAAAGAGAAAAAGGGAGAAAGGGAGAGAGGGAGAGGGGGAGGGAGGGAGGGAGAGAGAGAGAGAGAGAGAGAGGGGTCAAACTCCTCTCATTAAAATGAACCTGTTCTGTGTTAACTAATCCACTCCTGCAATAATGGCATTAATCCATTGCTCCACCATCACAGCCTAAATTCTCATTACAATTTACCTCCCAGCTCTGCTGCACTGGAATCAAGTTTCCAATGTACACACTTTGAGGAACACGTTCAAACAGTGGCAGTAAGTGGTTGGGAAAAGATGGAAGGTTCACAATTTTCTGAGTCTGTTCCTTTAAATAGTTTAAACTGCTTGTGAAGATTCTTAGATGATTAATACTTGATCCATCATCTCTCTATACATAATGTTTGATTTTGCAGAACAAGCACAGTGTAACATTATCTGATTCTATTAGATATGAAGAGAAGTGCTTTAGTATATCTCAAAGGCAAATGTTTGAATCTAAGAGTTCTATATCTTTTAATGAACAATTAATGATATAAACCGTAGAATTTCCTTATCTGACTTTCCAGATGTTGAAATAGCTTTTCAATGAATTAGTGTAGGTGCATCCAGTTGTTTAATAATTGATGAAAAATTTTAAGGAAAAAAAATCCATTTTAGATGAATCAATGACATTTAAAATCCTAATCCCTAAAATTTCCTTAAATGTTTACAAAATGGTTCAATCACAGATTTTCTAAATCTTCCACATTAATGATATATATTTTATTCCTAAGAAGTTTTTGTCATACTAATATATTTAGATGTTTCATTTTACATGTAAGATAGATCTTTTAGTTTTATATAAGCATATTTCAGAAGACTCTGCTATAAAATATTCAACATTACTAAAATATTATCTTTTTTATTGGTTTCATTTTGTTAAATATTTACTGTCTCAATAAATAACAATTTCAGCCTGAAATGCTATTCTCAGGGATTCTTCAAATCTCTACCAAATGACTAGAAATTCAAGAGATATTTGTTAAGTGGTTATAAATATCTCTTCAGATATGATGTTAAATCAGCCTTGTAGATGGCTAACTTCTATTGAATGTATATTTTATGTTCACTCTGAGCTAAGCATTCAACTTGAGTCAGTTCTCACATAAAACCCATTAAATAAATTGCAGCATTAACATCATTTTCAGGTAATTACGCTGAGTTACAACTAGGTTAAAAATAGGATCAAAATACATATTTAAAGAGCTTAAGATACAAAGTGATGCCTCATCTTTGCAGAGATACTGTATTATCTGTTATTCACAGTGGGATCATCTAAAGATGATATTGCCTAGAATTCTGGTCAGGCCTACTTCCTACCAGAAGATGTTTGCAGGTTCAATATTTGATACAGATATCAAAAATAAAAGACATCATATTAGGCTCATAATTTCTTAGGCAATATCCCTTAAGATGTGTAGACTTTTATTTATTTTCATTCCATTTCACAGGGCAAGGATACTCTTTTAGGCATGATTTCCAATGGTAACAGTAATTTGTATCCCTGCCTTCTTGCCTTTTGAGGCTACTTTGGAGGCGTCTGCAGCACAGAAGTTACACTCTTAATGTGCTTTGACACATGGCCATGTAAAGTTATTTAAGGTATTTTACTGGAGTTTTGTTATTAAGACACATTTTTAGCCTTATCTCAAAGTACTGGTGGTCAAAAGGTAGTTTTTTCCCTCAGTCTTAGAAGTTTCTCAATCTCTGACATTTCTTTTTATTTTTCATTTGTTGTTAACAATATGTGTTTCTTATTTGAACTCATGTCTTCTTTAAAATACCTTGTCATGAACATATATTATAGGCAAGCATGGTCACAACTGGAGATATTCTACCCCTTTTTTCTGAAATCCAGTCTCACCAAGTGCATAACTATCTTGCAAGTTCTCCCAAGTCTACCAAAGGTTTGATTGTAGTATAAAAGTTAGATGTTAAGATTTTCTCAAGCCTGCCCTACCTATTCCTGTACTGCTAATCAAACACCACGTATTTCAAGCTGGTAACTAGTACTCTAGCTTTGGTGGCAGCTCATACATCACTTAGTAATTCTAGATGCTATAATTAAACTCTAACATATATATGACTACTTGCTTGATATTAGTTCCTCTTTCCTGTCTACAGTGTGGCATGCACATTTCTGACCCACAGGTGGATCTCCACACAGTGATTCCCAGCCTCCTGCTCTTCCTACCTAGTGGCCATGCAGCTTTGAACACTAAGCCCTCAAGCGTACCACGCTAGCAAAAGGGAAATTGGACACAGGAACCTTTTGTGCATCAGGCGTAGGTGGTATATATTACTTCTGGTCAAGTCCTAAGGGCTAGAACACAGGCCACTTATTAGTACAAGAGAGGCTGGGAGAATATAGCATCACTGTATTCTCTGGTGGAAGAGGAAACTGTAAATACCCAGCAGGTTTCTCATGGTCAGAAAATACCAACTTTACTTTTCCATTCAGTCATTTTCTAATTTTACTGATTTTTGCTCCTTTGAAATGAATTTCTAAGATATTACTGAACCATATTATATTACTAAACTACTTCTGGGTTATCTTCTAGCTAATAAAGTAAATCAAATCACTAATGTTCCTGATTATTATTTTTCCTCAGATATGGGAGGAGTGATTTATTCATAATTTCAGAACTTAGGTGTTTTTAATTACAATCGTAACCTATCCAGGCTTTTTAAAAGTTGCATGTTAAGTTTAGCTGTTTAAAGAAAGAGTACTCAATAACTTTTAAGGGTTACGTATGCAATAACTTTTCAAGTTTATAATATCAACCAACATCAAGAAGAGGATGATCTAGTAGTTAGCAGCATGAAATCTGGAGCAAGATTCTTTGTGTTTATAATCTTACTTTACACTTCGTTTGAAGTCTTCTGAGAGAGAAGCCAGGACCAAAGAGCTTCCTCTCTGTGCCCCGACAGAGGCCCACACCATTGTCTCTCAGTACAATTTTCTAATTGCTAAAGCTCAGTGACTACCATAGATATCCTTTCCTTATGTGAACGGGAGCTCACATTGCAGTTATTCATTAGAGATAAAGACGGATACATATGGATGGGGAATAAGTGTACGAATGCACACAAATTACTTGGAGATGCAGGACTTGAGTAAAATGCTATTGCTAGACAGTAATTTGTTTGGGATTCCTGGTAGGCGGTGAGCATAGTATATAGGTAAGAATAAGACTAAAATGGACAACAGGTGATCAGGGACGTGAACTGTGGCAAAAGATGATCACTGTTCACCAAATAGCTTCCTTTTCCTTTGAAATAGTCATCCAAATTGTATTTCCCAACTTCCTTTATAGTTAAGTGTGGCCGTGCACTGCGAGGACAGCCAGGAGAGTGTAAGAAGCAGTGACACACAATAGGGTTCCTCTTGCCCTAAAGAGTCTCACATCCATAATGTTCCATCTTCTTTCCCTTCTGCAGTTACAGAACTTTAGTGGTCACATTGCTAAGAGGTTAGAGCTTAAACTACCATTTAAAACAGAATTTTCTGAATAGATTATATGTAACTGAGAAATACATATGCTGTTTGGACCATATTTTAGTTACCTTCATGAATACATTTACCTGGAAAATAAAATGAAAAAAAAAACCTTATCACATAATTGCTAGATTATACATTATAATTATAGAACTGTGAGTATGTACCTTATATCCTATTTTCTTTACAGTATTTTAATACTGTGTCATTTTATTTTAATGATAGCTATGATAAATGTGCTTCTTTTTTGAAACTCAATACATTAGGGATCTTTTATATTAAATTTTCAATGAATTCTCACAGTAAGTATAGTTCAAAAGCAAAGCAAATATAAATAATATAAATGTCATGTCTTCTTTCTATAAGAGTTTGAGCTATAAGTTGATTACTTTTTGAATGCTCTGATTCTATCTCTGTTCACAATCTAAGCTATGAGCCGATTGAAGGAAATAAATTTTAACAATGCCATCCAAAATGCACTGACCTTTAACCATGTAGGGGAAAGAGATCACATGGCCATTCGCTTTGATTTCTGCTAGATAAAATAACCCTGTAGAGTTCATTCTAACTCAGTATCTTGGGTATGTTTACGAATTAACCAAGGTATTGGCATTGAGTATACAAAAATGTAGCTCTAGCACCTAGTGCTAAGCACTTTACTTGAACATTAGCATTTACTGTGCAGGAGAACCCTCACATAAACCACGATATGGATGCATTAAATCAGGGGTGTCCTGGTGATGAGAGTTCAGTCACCTGCCTGATGCTGACACCCAGAGTTAGAAACAAAATCTGAACTCAGGCGGTTGCTACATGGTCCAAATCTACGTGGTGATGTTGGCCTTAACTGTTAGTTCAGTAGACAAAAGGCAGCATTGCTTTTATTTTCACAGAGCAAGACACTTAGAGCAGGTTTTAGCCATTTTTACAAAATGAAACACTGTCAATATATTTGTTAATATATTTGCTCACTATCAAAAAGTATTGCTTAAGGCATAAATACAAGAATGAAATTTTGATATGAAATTAGAGCATCAGTAACCAGTGACTATTTTCTCTACTACATTAGTAGACATGTTTCAGTAAATGTCAGAGGCCAAGAGTGTGAGCAGGAAATAACATCCAACACTCTGCAAGCACTGAGAGAAATGAGTCCAAAAGAGGAATTTCAATCTTCCTAGAGATAGGTCTCCTAAGTCTACCCGGTCACAATGTGATACACAAGAAAGTGTGGCTGTCAGCATTATGGCCTAAACAGACAAGTACTTCTAGTTTCCCACTTCCTTAGTTAACGGTGAAAGACAGAAAGGTCAACCTTTTGGAGACGGGAAGGAGATCTAGAGATGGGGGAGAGAAAAGGGAAATAAAAAGAATTAAATAGATATGTTTATGTACCAACTGCCTATGGAAAATGTATTCATCGTGCCTTGTGAACATATACTAATAAAAAAATCAATCAATCAATCAATCAATCATAGGGTAAAAGATCCTGTGCTCCATTGTAAGCAAGGAGCTAGATGTATGCCTTTTTGTTCCACTTGGTGATTGACATCTAAATACTTAAGAGAGCAGCTGAACTTATTTGGATTTGGATTTGGATTCGGGTGATAAATTTAAATGCTGAACATTTTCCAGAGAAATATCTGAAAGTGAGTAGCAGAAGTCTCTTGAGCATGCGGGTGCTTCTCCTTGATTTTGGTACCGCAAGAACCTGGACAGCCTTGCTTATGCCCCTTGTAGCACCTGTGCCCCCGCCCATTCATTATGCTGCAGACCCAACATTTCTGGAAAACCCTTAAACAAGTTTATATTTCAAAATAGAAAATGTATTTCTACATCCCAACATTTTCTGGTATTTTAGGAAACAACAAAAGAGGCCCCATAGCCAGCTTACAGTCTGACAGGGACCGCATAGATTTGGAAAATCTGATGAGACTCTTGAACCATGGAGTGACCATTTGAACTTTTCTTTGTCTTTCTCCTTTTCTGTATCCTTACTCCACTTTTTCCTAGCATCTTTCGCATATACTTTTTCTAATATATTAAAAAACATGTTAAAAAATCTTTGGTCTAGCAAACCACAAACTGTGTTGCATGTGTTAAAAAAACAAACAAACAAACAAACAATAGTACTGTTTACCTATGAAACTATAGTCATAATTTTTCCCATAATTTCCTCCAGTTAGAAAGATTACAACAAAAGCAGAAAACAATTGAAAATTCACATTTATTACAAAATATATGAAACTTTGCTTCTATATAACACTAAACATTCTACATAATATTAAACATTATCCCACATAATGTTTTGCACTATAGAGATCATTATCTGACTATTTTTATACAAAATTGTAGTGTCAAGCTAATTTTCTCATTTTAGAAATAAAACAAAACACAAGCATGTGCAGAGAGTTGGGTCTTAAACATGGAGCTTTCTCAGATCTTCCATTTGGATCCTCATCTCAAGATGTTTACTGTCACCAAATTATTTTTTTTTTCTGGAGTTGGCATCCAAACAGCACTCATTTTGCTAGCATGGCTTGCATAATAAAACCACTGTACCCAGAACTATGCCACCATATGAGTTCTTACAAGCAGATTTCTATGAAATAACTCTTCCTTTTATGTAAAAATAACCCATTCCCCAATTTTTTTTATTCTCTAGTACTCAGAAATTTTTATATTTTGGCCATTTTATCCTCTGCATCATCTGCTAAATTTATATTTATGTTTGCTCATGTTGGTTATTTTTTTTAATTTGCATAAATTAAACTCTGTTACATTAACTACCGATGATGCTCCTTAGCGCCAAAAGTAAACTTGCTTCATGCTTTAGCTTTTATAAATTTGACACCTACAAATTCAAATATAACATGAGACGATTAATGAGAGAACTTTCGTAAATAAAATGGGCTGTCAAAATTTTATGTTGTGGATTTTAAAATAAATATTAACTTACTGAAACTGATTTGGGGTAGTAATATGTGAGCACATTTAGGATTTTTAAATTGGAGCTTAATAATCCTCAAACTCATTTAGGATTTCTGATTTAGAAATGATATTCTGTTTATTAAAAATTGTAAAGAGAAAAATACTGGCCAGTCTCATGGCCCTTAGCGTTCCGTAGATGCACACCATCAAGAAGAAAAGAATCACAGGTGGTGATAATGTGCATGAGGAAAACAGTGTAATAGAAGATGAGATGTGCCATCCCTTGGGGAAGGAATAATTCAGTTTGGAGGGTCAAGAAGGCCTGTATGAGGAGCTAATAGTTAAACAGGTTGAGACTCAAATGTCAAGATATAGTCAGCAAATAGAACATCTGATGGGGGAGCATTCCAGGCAGAAAAGGAAAACAGCAGCACATGTAAAGACTACAGGACAATGACAAGGAATCATACTTATTTTATGCTTGAGGAAAAATAAGAAGACTTGGGGAAGGGCAGTGTGTGCTTGCAAGGCTGTAGATGAGGTCAGGAAAGAAGTCAGAAATTACATAAGAATCATACCCTGCAGCTCCCCAAGGACTGGGGTGAAAATTCCAACATTTCGTTCAACTGTAATTGTTAACCACCGAAAAGTTTAAAGCAAGGAAAATGATATGAATTGAAATTTTTTTTGAAAATTTTTCTGATTACCATGCAAAAATGTAACTAGAGAGGCATAAAGGAGACCCAGTGGAACAATAATAAATCTCGCGTATTACATGTGAGCAGTGATGCTGAACTGAATTATGACAGTAATAATCAAGATGGAGCAAAACAGATAGGCAAGGTGGAGGAGCACTGTTGGAGCTCAGTGAGGGATGGCAAGTGAGAGGGGAGGAAAACGAGCCAGCAAGGACACTCTCAGCTTTTTTTTTTTTTACCTGACGAACAAGGTTAATGTAATACAATGTGCCAAGATGAGGCCTGCTCGGAGAGGTGCAGCTTTGGGAAACAGAATGAAATGTTTCCTGCTGGATATAAAATACATCATGTTATCCCTTACTCTTTGGATGTGGGAAGTGTGTCCCTCAGATGTTATAATACTTGCAAAAGTCACACAGTTTCAACTTGGAAATGTAAGAAACTAAGTCTAGCCATATGGTTCTGATTCCAAAGCTCACATTTTTTCCTTTATGATATGTTTGTAGACACTACATAAGCAACTACATACAGTCCATACAAGCAAAATGTCCAAAATGTCTTAGCTTTAAATTATTAATTATTAAGGTTTTCTCCTTATAATTATGAAAGTGAACATCTTTCAATATTTATGTTTGATTTTATTGTACGACTCTAGCAAGAGACAATACACTGTTTTGAAATTATTAATTTTCTGGTTGTGAGTTATTCTGTTTTCTTCTTTCTTTACTAGCCTCTGGTAGATGTCTGATGATTTCATGTTTCTGCTATTCATACTGACTACTGTCCAGGGAATATTACAGGGAAAACTACAAATATTCTACTAGGACAAAGTTAACACTTTAGAAAAGTCCATAATTTTTAAATCCTGTATTTTCTCCGTTTGTCTCACTAACATTGTTACATTGTATCTCTTAGATATCACAAAAAAGATTTTGCATACAAAGTTCTAAAAAGATGATATTTAGTCTTTCCCTAAGATAAAAGCACATGATTAGATCTCTATCCAGGACAGTGGTCATTTGAAGATGCTAGAATGCTACTGTATTTTCCCTACAAATATTTGTATTTAAACCAAGTAACATTTAGTTTATGTTGCTGAAAAGTTGGACTAATGACAGAATCCAAGTTACTAGGGCTTATATCCAATTTCTTGTAAATTTAACCAACTCTAGGAA
>PVJX010020534.1:0-33210 GCA_004027295.1 Dolichotis patagonum | reverse complement strand
ACTATTGTGTTATGTTTGATATTATTGTAATTGAAACTATGCTCAACTATAGCAGAGTAAGAGATATGGTGTTAGATACTGTTGATGTCCAGTTGACTTAATGTAAAGTACTGTGTTGCCTATGTTGTCCTCTTCTGATCTGCTCTGTACTGCCCCCTTTTGTTTTATTCTCTTTTAAATAAAAAAAATGTAAAAAAAAAAAAAAAAAAGGAAATAATGATAGTCCACATGTGGTTTTAGCAACATGGTTGAGGCATAGCCTGTTTCTGTGGATTCTAGAAACTCTTCATGAAATAATATTTACTGATCATTGAAATTACAACAGAAAGGGTGCAGAGTTATATACATCACTTTCGTCATCTAATGTTCGTAATAGCATTGTGTAATGTATATTTTGGCGTATGTAGAAATTAAGGTTCAGAGTGATTCAGTAGGTCAGACAATGAGGAAGCTCATTTTAATATTTTCTCATCCACTTTTCCACCTGCTTCCTTGTTTCTAGTAACACAGTCCTGTGCGAATGAACTTTCTTAGAACTCGTATCAGAAGGTCAACAGCAAATTTTCAGATGGCAAAGACTTCTAATTCATTTTCCAGTATTCAGCCACTGTTACCAGAAGCAGAGGCCAAGGACTGAGGACTGAAGGGGAGAGGTGGAAAGAAAAGAGTTGCCTAAAACAAAAAATTAACTCTGAGACTTGGAACTCTTTAGGCAGGACTTCAGATACTCCTCCACATCTCCCCTTTTCAGGAAAACATCCTTGATTTTGTGCTATTTCTTCCTTAGGAAGGTGGGTTTGCCATTGATATCAAATATGTATTTACCCATTTCTCCTTAGTAACAGAATCCCACTTACAGTTTAACATGAGACCATTTAGAATATGTAACTTGGTTCTAGCTAAAGGGGATGCAGGAAAGAAGCGCTGTGTGTGATTGCTGGAGGTACCAGATACAGGATGAGGTTAGCAGAGCAATACAAGAGAGTATCTGACCCTCTTAGGACATTTTTGGACTGTAGCAATGTCTGAAAAGCCCTTGAGTGTCTACTTCTGAGCATCGTTTGCATAATAGGCAAGTGAATTTCTATTAAAAGCTGCTGTTATTTTGGGTTTTTGTCACACGCAGCCAATCACACACTCATAATGGACATATTAAAAATGAAGTAATACCATTATTCAAGCAGACTGTCTTTCCACTACTAGATATTCTTGACATCAGCTAATATCTATTCATCCATCCATTCTTTCACCCGGCCATCTTTCTACTTACTTACTTAGTTATGTAGTAGACATTTATTGAACATTTTCTTTGTACGAGGCTTGCCAGGTGCTGAATGACACAGGCAGACAATCCTATTTCCTCCCCATATAAAGCTAAGTAGCTGAAAGAAGGAAGAATTTTCAGTAAGTAAGGTTTCCCTTGCCACAACCAAACTGCCCAGACATTACCAAAAGAAAAAGGTGAAAATAGGCTTAGTGTGGTCAGTCTCATAAATGAAACATTTACCTTTGACTTCTCTTTACAAAGAGCCTTGGAGAATGCCAAGGTAGCTTATATGTATTTTCTATGATTGTGCCTTTCAGATAAATGGGGACAAGTTCATACTATCAGTCAGAACCCAGATAGGAGACAGACATGACTTCTTTTATTTTAATATAACAATTTAACTATAAATATTTACTAAGAAATTGAAAAGGCATAAAAAACTCAAAGCTAATGCAGAAGCAACAACTTTAGGAAGCAGCTACCACACAGAGGTGGAATTATTAACATGTAAAAGGCAGGAGGAGCAACCTGGGGAGTTGAAACTCAGCCATATAAAAGTGGGGGCAGGACCATTTAGGCGGTACTGGTTTCTGGGCTTAGAGAAAGGCCATGTGAGGAAGGGATTCATACTTCTGAAGAGGAGGGCTGTGTCTTGGAAAAATTGCCATTACATAGTTAGAGCTGACTAGAATAGGAGGCAAAGAGTGGAGAGCTGTTTCTCTTCCTCCTCTACCCTGACTCTCCTTCTAGTGACCCATGTTGGCCGAGCTTAACAAGGAAGCAGCAGGCACAGTAGAGATGGTTTGTAGAGTTTCATGATCATTAAGAATGGATTTGAAGCCAAGTAACAGACCCAGTAACTGGAACACCTTCTGTTACAGACTGCATATTAGTTATCTCTCAAAGTCCCAACCCCAGTGTGGTGGAGGTATTTGGAGACAGGGCCTCTGGGAGGTAATTAGGGTTGGATGGAGTTATGAGAGTGGGGCTTTCACGATGGGTTAGTGACTTCATAAAACATAGCAGAGAGCTTACTCGCTTTTCCAAAGAAAAGGTCATGAGAGCACACAGTGAAATGGTGTTTACCTGCAAGCCAAGAGAAGAGATCTCAGAATGAAACCTCCTTCCTAGCACCTTGATCTTGATCTTTCAAATCATTAGAAGCACAGAAAATAATTTTCTACTGCTTAACTCACTGAGTTTATAGAATTTTGCCATAGCACCTTGAGCACAGTAAGATGTCTCTCAAAGACCTTGACATGAAAACTTTTAAAGTTGGTGAAATGCCCTAAACTTGTTACATAGAGAAATCATCACTCCAAAAAGTATCTTCTGAGATTGGCTTGAACCAATCATTAGCATCCCAAGTCACAGAGAAAAGTATACGTACATTCCCAGACATTAAAATCTTTGGGTAAAACATGTTGCACAATGTTTTCCCAGATCTTCTTCATTCTTTAGAAATTGCCTATTGTCCTTCAGAAATCACCCCAGGAAGCAGGGAGGTTGGGTGAGGGACGATCAGAAACTATTAATCAACAGACAAGTCTTCTTGCTGCATCATAAAGTCTTAAGGCTTAGCTTCAGCAGTTTATTAAATTACCAGAACGCCAAGAAAAATAGCTTTAATAACACATTTCTTCCTATTATTTTTTATAACCCAGACTAGAGAATTGAAAGGCTCCCTACCATTTAAAATAGCATTTTTAAAATTAAAACGACATGTTAAAGGGATTTTTTTTTAAAACTCAAAAAAGAATCCATTGATTCAGGATGTGATTACTCTAAGCCAAAATTTTATGGCTGAATTTTTTGTGTGGTATAAAGGAAGCAGGAGAAATGATTTTCCTTGAAAGGTTTTGAAGTGTATTAACTAGAACAGGTGGATGGGCAGGCCACTTTGTACTCTCATGTGATTTAGTGTTGCAAACATTATTTTCAAGAATTATAATGCTGGAGATGCTGAGATAGAGATATTATCAAAGAGACCAGCTGGCCACCCAGATGGGGCCTCATGGGGAGCGGAACCATGGTGAAGGGCTCACAGTTCAGGTTCTGCTTCTGAGCTGTGCAAATTCAAGAACTTTATCATGTCCTTAGAACTGGCTACATTAATAGGCTAATGTGTAAATCAAACTACAAATTTATTTTTTTTAACTAATTAATTTTCTTGGTATATTTTAGATACACATAATGATCACATTCATCATGGGGAATTTGTGCCCATACGTATTTGCTATTTCCCTCCTCTCCCTTCAATCCCTCCTCCCCTTCTTATTTACAAAGGCTTTGTTTCCTTTTTTTTCTTTTTTCTCCTCTTTCCCCCTTCCTTTCCCCCCTCCTCCTTAGCTCTACTTCCCATTTGAACATTTTATTCCTATTTTATAGTATATATAATGCATGTTGGTCCTTATTTTCATGTTCTGTTTCTCACACCAAAGAAACCATACAATATTTGGACATGTGTATCCCATTTATTTCACTTAAGAGTATGGTTTCAAGGTGCATTCATTTACCTAGAAATGTCTCAAGTTTACCTGCCCTTATGACAGAGTAGTTTCCCACTGTATTAAAAAAAAAAGCCTCCATCTTCTTTATTCATTCATTCATCAGTTAATGAGCATTTGGACTGACCAAGATTTAGCTATTACAAATTGTGCCACTATAAACATGGATGTGCATATATTTCTGTGGTATGATGCTTTTAATTCTCTTTGGAAAATACCAAGAAGGGAAATAGCTGGGTCCAATGGAACCTCTAATTTTACTTTTTTGAAGAATCACCACAGTGATTTCCATAATGGTCTATACTTCCACTAACAGTGAAGGAAGATTTCCTCGCCCCCCCCAACAGCCTACCAGCATTTGTTATTGGTTGCCTTCTTGATAATAGTCATTCTTTCTGGGGTGAGATGAAATCTCATCATTGTTTTAATTTGCATCTCTCAAATGTCCAGTGATATTGAACATTTTTTCATGTATTTATTTGCCATTTGTACTTCTTAATCTGAGAAGGGTCTATTCATTTCAGATGCCCATTTCTGGATAGAGTCTTTAAATTTGGAGAATCTGATTTTTTTTTTTTTTAGTTCTTTGTATATTCTAGATATTAGGTCTTTGTCTGAGGAACAGCTGACATTTTTTCCCCACTCTATGAGTTGACTCTTCACTCTGTTGGTAATTTCTTTTGATGTGCAAAAGCTTTTTAATAAGATGAGATCCCAATTGCTGATACATTGTGATATTTCCTATGCAAATTGGAGTTTTGTTTATAAAGTCTTTGCCTACACCTATTCTTCAAGAGTTCCATCTATTCTCTATTCCAGCAGATTTAGCATTTCTGTCTAGATCTTTGATCCACTTTGATTTTAGTTTAGTGAGTGGGAAGAGATATGGGACTAGTTTTAATCTTTGGTATGTGGAAATGCTATTTTCCCAGCACCATTTATTAAGAGACTATCTTTCTTTCAGTGAAGGTGTCTGGCCCCTTTGTCAAAGATAATAAGGTGGTTAAGTGTGTTTGGAGTTGTTTCCACATCTTATAATCTATTCCACTGATCCTCACATCTGGTTTTGTTTTGTTGTCAGTACTATGCTGTTTTTTATCATAGTAGTATAATTTCAAATCAGGGATTGTCATACCCCCTGACTTGCCTTTGTTGCTCAGAATTGCTTTTGCCATTGTAGGTCTTTTCCAGTTCCAAATGAATTTTAAGAATGTGTTCCCTAATTCTGTTAGGTATACTATTGGTATTTTGATGGACATTGTATTAAATCTGTGTAACAATTTTAGTAATATAGCCATTTTCACTATATTGGTACTTCCTACCCAAGAACAAGTGATATCTTTCCATTTTTGGATATTCTCTTAAATCTCCTTTTTCAGAGTAGTGTAGTCTTTAGTGTACAGGTCTTTTATTTCCTTCATTAGACTGATTCACAAGTATTTCATTTTTTCAATGCTATTGCAAAAGGTATTTTTTCCCTAATTTTTCTCTGTGAGTTTATTATTTGTGTACAGAAATGCTATTGAATTTTAAGCATTAGCTTTATAGCTAGCTACATGAATGAATTTGGTTATTAAATCTAGAAGTTTTCTGGTGAAGTTTTTGGAGTCTTCTTTGTAGAGTATCACGTCATCAACAAGTAGTGATAGATTTATTTCTTCCTTTCCTTTCCTTATGCCTTTTGTTTCTCTTGTCTAATTGCTCTGTCTAATTGGCTAATGTTTCCACAATTATATTCAATAAGAGTGGTGATAGTGGACATCCTTTTGTTCCTGATTTTAGCCTAAAAGCTTTCAGTGTTGGCCATTTAGTATGATGTTGGCTATTTATTTGTCATAGATAGCTTTTATCAGATTGAGATAAAGACCATCTATTCCAATTTTCCCTGGGATTTCTTTCATAAATGCATGTTAAACTTTGCCAAATGTTTTTCAGCATCTATTGATATGATCATGTGACTTTTGTCCTTGGTTCTTTCAAAGCAGTGTATTACATTTATTAATTTGTGTATGTTCAACTGTCCCTGAATCACAGTTATGACTCCTACTTGGTCCTGGTGTATAACTTTCTTGATGATCTGCTTCATTCTGTTTGCTGGTATCTTACTGAGGATTTTTGCATTTATGTTCATTAGGGAGATTGGCCTGTAGTTCTCTTTTTTTGGTTGGATTCTTCTCTGCTTGTAGTAACAAGATATAGCTTGCTTCTAGCAAATGACTTTGGGAATATTGCTTCTTTTTCAATTTCATTAAAGAGTTTCATCAGTACTGGCATCACATCTTGGGTTATTTAGAATTTTTGTATGTTTTTGATTCAGCTTTGGTAAATCACATGTATCTAGGAATCTGTCCATTTCTTTTGTGTTTTCCATCCTATTTGAGTAGTTTCTTGTAGTAGGTATTGATGATTTTCTGGATTTCTGCAGCATCTGTTGTGATTTTACCATTTTCCTGCTTAATTGCATTCCAAATCTTAGAAAAAGACCTAAGTTTTTATTGTCCTTCTTTAATAAGTTTGAGTAAGGGGTTTGTTGATTTCATTTGATCAATGAACGAACCAACACTTCAGTTCACTGATTCTTTGTATTGTTTTCCTTTTTTTTTAATAAAAAAGAAAATAGTTTTATTTGCATATGAAAGACTAAGACACGAAGACATCACCAGGCCAACAGCGCTGACTGCTCACGTGACCCTGCCCTAACCTGCCAGGCACAGATCAGCACACAGAACCCTGCCCGGCCAATCAGTCCTCTGCATCCTTCTTCTTTTTCTTTTTCTTCTTTTTCTCTGGGTTGGGAAGTGCTGTGCTGCCGCTGGGCTCGTCCTCTGACACCTGCTCTTCCTTAATGTGCTTCTTCTTATCCTTCTTTTTCTTCTTCTTCACAGATGTCTCCTCTTCCACCACTAGTACTTTCTCCTCTTCTTCTACTTCCTCCTCCTCTTCCTCAACTTTAATTTTAATCTTGGCTTTTTTTGCTTTCTTTCCAATCGTGTATTGTTTTCTTAGTCTCAATTGCATTAATTTCTGCTCTGACCTTTATAATTTTTTCCCTCATACCAACTTTGGGCTTGACTGGTTCTTTGAGGTTCAGTCTTAAGCTGATTATTTGAGCTTGCTGTGTTTTCCTGTTGTGGCAATTAATTGCTATAAATAGGACTGCTTTCATTGTGTCCCATACATTCTTGTATATTGCTTTGGTATTATCATTTAATTGTAGAAACTGTGTAGTTTCTTCTCTAATTTCATCTGTGACCCTTTGGTTGTTCAGTAGGGTGTTACTTTATTTCCATATGTTTATGTAGTTTTTGTGATTTCTTTTTGCCATTGGTTTCTAATTTCATTGCACTATTGTCTAATAGTATGCATGGGATAATTTTAATTATTTTATATTTACTTTAGCATGTTCTATGAGGTATTATGTTGTCTATTTTGGAGAGTGCCCTGTGTGCAACTGAGAAGAATGTGTATTCTAATGTTGTGGGGTAGATCATCCTGTACACATCTGCTAAGTCCATTTGTTCACAGGTTTGGTTTAATTCTAATATTTCTTTGCTGATTTCTTTTAGTCTAGTTGATCTGTCTATTTGTGACAGTGTGGTGCTAAGGTTCCCCATTGCAGTTGTGTTAGTGTTTATTTGACTTTTAGTGTCCATTAATATTTATTTTATATAGTTGAGTGCATCAAAATTTGGTGCATATATATTAATGATTGCTACTTTTCTTGGAGTTTTCTCTTAACTAGCATACAGTGACTTTTTTTGTCTCACTTGATCAGTCATGGCTTGATGTTCACTTTGTCTGCAAATAAAAGAGTTACCATTGCTTTTTTCTGAGTTTCTGCTACATAAAGTATTATTTTTCCATTCTTTGACTTTCTTCTTTTTGAGTTAAATGTATTTCTTATAGGTAGCATATTGTGAGATCTTGCTTCTTGATCTAGCCTGCCTATTTCTTTAGACTGTTGAATCAAGAAAAATTACATTGATCATTATAACTGATATGTATTGACTTACCTTTGCTATATTATTTTCTTGTTGTTGGTTCCCTGTATTTCCTCTTTGTTTAATTAGTTGCTTTTCCTGGTGGATTCTTTCCATTGATGTTCATGGTATTGTAGTTTTCCTTCACTGTTTCTAGAATACCCTTCAGAATATTTTGCAGTGCTGGTTTGGTGGTTATGAATTTCTTCAATTGTTCTGTCATGAAAATATCTTATTTCTCCATTGATTCTGAAAGATAGTTCAAAGAACTATCTTTCCTTTATAAGTGATTTGTTGCTTTTCTATAATAGCTTTAATATTCTGGTCTTGGGCTGAATTTCTGAAATCTTGACTATTATTTGCCTTGGTGCAGATTTATTTTGGTCTTGGCTGTTGGAGTTCTATATGTCTCACTTAACTGTATGTAAAATTATTTATCCATGCTTGGAAACTTTTCTGTCATTACTTCTGTTTACAGGGTTTTTTTAAATTTACAGTCTTCTGCTTTTTCATGGTCTCTGATCAACATTATTTGTTCTTCTTTGTATCATCGTACAGCTGTTGGATTGATTATTTTATGCTTTCTTTTCACAATTGCACACTGTAATCTTGTCTTCTAGATGTGATCTTCTTCCCTTAAATTGGTTCATTCTGGTGAATGTATTTTCAATAGTTTTTTTTAACCTCTTGGATATTTGTTTGAATCTGTTTAATGGATTCAATTTCTTTCTGATTCTGGGAATTTATGATTTGCATCATTTTCCTAAGCTCCTCTATTTTTCATCTGTGTCTACTCTAAATTCAGTGAGTGTGTCCCTTATTATGGTCATCATATCTCCCTTTACCTAGGAGATTATTTCTGATCCTTTTTTCCCTATGGCCTTATTTATCACTTTTTTTTGCTTCTGCTGCTGCCATTTCAGAAAATTCAGGTGGGTGGCTTCTGATTGCCTCTATTTCATTGTATCCTAGACTTGTCCTGGGTGGGCTGAAAATCTGGGGTTGCATTTTGCTTCTGTGCCTTGTTTTTTGTATTTTTTCAAAAAAATTGTTTTTGGTGTTGATGCCTGTAAATTGTTCATGGTAGATAGCGTTATCACTATTTGAAGCCTCCCTAGGAAGTGACTATTCCTCAGAGATGTCTTCAAGGTATTGCTGGCTGTTAGCCTTTGATTCTTATATTCCAAATGTATTAGGGATGAGAAGTTGCTATCTATTTGGCCTAACACCCAGTCCTTTAGTATTGATCTATGGTAATGATTACAAACTCAGACAATCACAGTGTTGTCATACCAGGAAGACAAATGATTGCAACAAGTGTTATACTTTTGTAAAGTTAGTACAATTAGCAACAACAATAGCATTAAGCAGCACCTAGAAACTGACAAACTGTGGTAACTATTAATTTTGTATCTTTAATTATAAGATGAAGATCTACAGTTATATAGCAAAATTCATCATAAATCAGGAATTTGTAAGTTTCCTTTCAGAAGAGTAATTTTACCCTGTGTGGGGAGGAATATAAGAAGTTTATGGGAGAAAATCAAGAAATAAATGAAGATAAACATATTAGAAATGAGGCTGAAGAACAAAAGAAGATTACTCAAGCTGTGAGTAACTGGAGAAGAAAAGAGAGAAAGAATGAAGGAGAAAGTAAAATAATATCAAAGCAAAATCAAAGAACTAGACACAATGTTCACTCACATGAAAAAGTTAAAAAAAAACAACCCTGTTTTCAACAAGCATTTATTGAGTTCCAATATGAGATAGGCACCATCCTGTGATAAAACGACAAGCAAATCACAATCTGGACATACAGAGTTTTCCGTGTGGGTGATGGGAAGAGTGGAAGACACAAATAAATACATATACAAAGTGTTTCTGCTTTGTAGGAAAGTACAGCAGCTGTGGAGATACAGAGGATTGTAGTACTCATTATGCATTTTTGGTAACAACTTTCTTCAAGATGACAGGCTTAAAACAACACATTATCTGACAGTGTGCATGTGTTAGGAACTTGACATGGCTGATCTGGTTCTTCTTCCACAGGTTTTCTTGCAGGCTGTAATGAGATGTAATGTGAAGTGCCTGCTGACACTATACCCTCATTGGCAGACTTGCCTTTGGAAGATTTGTTGCCAAAGTGAGGACTTGTGTTTGCTGAGGGGACTTTATTCCTTGCACACCATTGGGTAGAGGCCTCTTTTGGCTTCTTGACATGTGAACATCTCCATAGAGCACCTCCCAACGTGGCAGTAAGCAAGCAAGAAAAAGTGCCAGCAAGAGTTTACTAACTAGTCTTTTGGAACTAACCTAATCAAGGAAGTGATATTCTTTTGTGTTTGCCATATTCTACTTGTTAGAAGTATATTGCAAGGTCTAGCTTACCTTGGCGGGACCCAGAGGCATAAACTTCAGAAGTTGGGGATTATTGAAAATCATGTCAGAAGCTGTCTGCCCCAGTTGACTTTTTATGGCTGCCTTCCTGGAACACGAGAGGCAGCAGAATGTAGTAGTAGTCCAGCATCTATAAAACCCTGGATCTACCATCTGCAACTTTTCCTGAATCTCCACTATGAAGTGAAGTGTTATATATTTCATTCAGCATTGTCTATTGAGTGTCTACTATTTGCTAGATACTGTGGATAATGCTGAGGACTCAGCACTGAACAAAGTCCCCACTCTCAGGGAGTTTTCAGTCTAGGTAAGGAAGAAATCAACATTGGTACTATTATAAATCAGATCTCTGAAAGGTGTAGTGTGAATGTGAAAGTTAAATAAAATATATGCAATAAGGAACACACAGAAAAGTAAAGCAGAGTAGGTATGGATGATGAATGAAGCAGTGAGCTATTCTTACTACCTTTTCTTTTTTTTTTTTGCCAGATTTTATTTTGAAATAATTTCACATAAATAGAAAAATTGCAAAGAGTTCTCATATATCTCTTACTCACCTTCCTCAACTTATTTTCCTGTTTACTTTATCAGTCTTTCTTTCGTATTTTATTGTCTGAACCACTGACAGTAAGTTGCTGATATGCTGTCCTTTATCCCTGAATACTTTAGTGTGCATTTCTTAAAAGCAAGCTATCTTTTTTACACTGTTACAACATAAATATAAAAATCAGGAAACTAACATCGATACTATTATATAATCTACATATTATTGAAATTAGAGTAGTTGTACCAGTAAAAGCTCTTTATTCAAAAATATAAAACCTATTTCTTCCCCTTGTCTAGGATCCATCGAGGACCACACATTCCATTTTGTTGTCTCTTCTCTTTGAGCTCCTTAAATCTGGAATAGTTGTTCAGCTTTTCATCACCTTGAAATTTTTGAAAATTGTAGGCTAGCTATTTTGTAGAGTGGCCTCTCAGTATACATATCTGATGTGACATGAAAACTACAGAAGTGATACATCCTTCTTAGCACAGCCTAATAAGAGGCTTGTGAGGCAGTTTTATCCCATTACTGGTGACAACAACTCTGATCATTTAGTTAAGGTAGCATTGCTAGCTTTCTCCATACAAAGGCACTACTTTTTTCATTTATAATTACTGAGTATTTGAGGGGAAGATTCCTTTAGCCTATATTATTATCCTCTTATCAAAGTTTTGCTTCCATTGGCAATTCTTGCCTTAATCATTTACTAACACAATGGTTACCAAATGGTGAATTTCTAGTTCCATAATCATTCCGCCTATTAGTTACTATTCCACTATGAGCTATTCTCAGATAGGGTTGTCAGGGAAGGCTTCTCGTGAAAGTGACATTTGCATGGAGAAAATAGTAAGGGAATTAACCTGAAGATTATCTATGAGAAGAATGCTAGGCAGAAGAAACTCAAGTCCAAATAATAAAAATATCTACCTCACAAGGTTGTTATGAAAAATAAATTCAATACTATATGAAAAGCATAGAGTGTTGATTGTAGTACATATAAATTATAATTGTTATTGAATTGGTTCATCTAATCTGGGCTCTAAAAGGCAAGGGAGTTGAGGTAGTGAATTGGAAAAATGGGAGATCCACATACAGTAAACAAATTTCTAAAATGGTCTTCAAGGAACCACACCTTCTATAAGGCCCTCTGTCTTGGGTTGGGAGGAACCTGTAGATACGATATCATTCTATGACTAAGTGATATTATATGCTATATCTGATAACTTAGTCACAGGAGCCCTTTAAAGGGACAAAGCCTTTCCTAGAGAAGGAGATTCAAAATCAGAGAGATTGGAAGCACGAAGGGCTATGAAATGTAGGGTGCTATGCGAGTTGTCCATGTGGCAAGGACAGATGAGTAGCCTCTAGGAGCTGCATATAATCCCTGTGGACAAACAGAAAGGAACTGAATTTTGCCAACAGCCTAAATCAGTTTGGGGGAGGACCCTGAGCTCCGTTTAAAAACACAGTCAACTGACACATTGGTTTAGGCTTGGGAGATGCTGAACACAGAGAGCCACATGGTGCTTGGACTTCTGACCTTCTGGAATTGTAAGATAACGAACGGTACTGTTTGTAGTACTTTGCTGCACATCAATAGAAATTGAATACACTCAGAAAATGGCTAAGTTACTTTTCTCATGTTGCTGAGACAAAGTACCCAACTTTAACCCAAAGTTAAAGGGAAAAGTTTATTTAACTCACAGTTTATTATAGAGTTTTCAGTCCATAATCAGTTAGCTCCAAGGCAGGGTAGCTCATAGTACAAGAGCAAAACTTTATGACAGCAAAATACAGCAAAAGTAACAAGAGAGAGTGAGACACATCTCTTTCTCTCTCTCCTATTGTATTCAATCTACTGGAATTAGGGCTGTGTCAATCCAATCAGTGGACTGATCCAGCAATCACCCACCCTTAATCCCAGCAGCACCCTTAATCCTAGCATTTTACTATGAAGCAATCACACACTCTATATTCAGCCACCTCTGAAAAAACCCTATGACTGCATGAGGCATTGGGAAGACATCTAGACACAAACCATAACATAGAACAATATCGAGAAGTTTCTCAAAGTGAAAGAGGGCAGGAGAACATTCAGCATGGCTGAAGCACTGTGTACTCAGAGATAGGGAAATGGGAAAGGTGGCTATGATGGTTAATCCTGACTGTCAATTTAATTGGATTGAGAAACACCTGGGAAATTAGTAAAGCACAATTCTGGGGTTGGAAGTAGCTATGAGGGCCTTTCCGGAGATGACTGGCATGTGGAACAGCAAACTAATGGGAGTAAAATAAAAGTCATCAGTGATGTGAGTGACTGCTTTGCTGAGCTAGATAATACTTTCCCAATACTGGAAGAATTTCCTCAATTTTTGTGTCATTCACCATGTAACGTTTACAGGCAGGCTAGGCTTTTAAGTTTAATCTACATTATTAACATTTCCTCCATCATTTTCTTAAGTCTAGACAACCAATAAAAGAAGTCTTGATTTGCAGCATTTTCTGATTTCCATGGTGTAAATGCTTCCACTTTATCCAATTTCAAGGTATCAACGTGATATCATTGAACACTGAGTTGGAAAGAGATGTGCAGTAGCACGCTGTGTTGTGTTTCCATAATATAAATATAATGGATGTAAACAGTTTCAAGAGTATAGGTCATAGTGAACTATACAATAATTAGGATGATTTCTGAGTATGTTCTATGTTTGTTTTTTAAAAATAATTGTAGATTTGGAGGATTTAACTTTTAATAATGTCTATGGTTAATAATCAGTTCACAAAATTCTGGAAAATTTAACAATTAATTTTTGCAAGAAAGTTTAAGCTGGCTCCAGTATACCACTAACTTACTCAGCTGGAATCTTGTGTTAATGGTCAAACTTATTCTCTAGTTGGCACATTTAATAGATACACTGCCTAAGAGTTGTCTTAGTTGGAAGTTCTTGGCGTTGTATGCTGACTGTACACGTGTAGCATCGTGTGTCTACATACTGTGTCTCCAGGCTGTACTGGTCATACTAATGTAATTGGAAGATGATGCATGATATTTCAATTTTAGTGGAGAATATTGACTTTTCCTTAGCCTCCTCAATGGAGGTGAACAGGATGGGAGAACATACAGATTCATTAATCTTTAGTTGATTAACACTGGCTACCAAATGCTTGCAAGAGAAACCTGCAGTGCTCAAGATAAGCACACAAGCTCACTTTATCCTTTATTAGTCACCCGTCAGTGTCATAGCATATGTCACATTTTAACCTCTTCTGAAACCCTTCCTCTTTCTACTCGATGCCTCTCTCAGTAGGAGTTGGCTTTAGTACCAGCCCTATTTGCAAGTGGGATTTCGATTCTGTTATACGTAGTAGTAGGAGCAACATAAGTGAAGTGGTGGTCAAAGAATGCCTTTGTGGAGTTCTCTTGGTTTGCTTATTTGGCATCCATCTATGTCCACTGCTCATCTCACTCCTATGGTCTCAACAAAGTGAACATTCAGCGTCCTTAGCTTATGTTGCATGTTTCTTCCAATGTTTTAATTAACTCTTCATGTTTTCCTGAATAACCCACCTTAAAAGATCTTTGTTTACAACAACTAAGCATGAAACACCAATCATCCATAAACACATTTAAGCTACATAATTAAACCTTATCTACTACCAAACCTCTTACAAAATGCACTTAATGCTTAACCTAGAATTTCTCTTCTATGGCAGTACATATCCTCTAAACCAATTTATACATTAAGGAGATTACTTGTTTTATATAAAGTATTTATTTATGCTTTTGAACAAGTATGAATGAATCCTGGTTCCAGAGTAATAACTGGGGAATGTATCAATGATAAAAAACATTTTCCCTCCTGGAAAAGGGCTTTCTGTCTCATTGGGAGAAAAGACATTAAACACACACACACACACACACACACACACACACACACACACACACAAATAAATCATTCAAAATAATGACAATCACTAGAAAAGCAAAGAATAGAGTTCCTACAATGAATGGATATGCTTTGAATTGAGGGCTAGGGAGGGTATCATTGGAGTAATATTTGAATTAAGGGTGATAAGGAAGGAACCTGATAAAAAGTAAGATCAGACTATAGGGAGAGGTCTCTAGGGATAAGACAGGTCCTTCTTCAGCTCAGAGATGGAGGATATGGGTATTATACAGAGGTACAAGACCAGGGAAAGTCCACATGACACAAGTAGGTCTTGCTATAGTTTTTGTACTCACTTTAGTGAAGCATGGTTGAAGTCAATGCAAAGAAGTGAATGTTCCAATTTGCTTTTTGAAAAGGTCATTTTGGATGATAAGTAGAGAGTGGATTGAGAAATTAGGGCAAATGGGGAGGAAGAATGACAGGAGATAATAGTGGTGTGAACTACAACTGATGGCAGTGGAGAGGGACAGAAATGGACAGCTAGGAAATGGAAGTGACTCAAGGTGCCAGGGAATGTGTCCAGGTAAAAAGGATGAATGAAAAGATATACTCCAAGGTAGAGCTCAGGTTTCTGGGTGAGCAGAAGGAAGGGCCATTCTTTGGAAGACTGGAGGTAACAACTGAGAACAGTGTCTGACACAGACGAGAACATTTCCTCAGAAAGGTAGAAAGAGAAACTGGATGACATTTACTACTTTTTTTTCACTTAAAAGGTGAATTATACATAAATTTTTATTGATAAAATGTGGTCCCCCCCCCATCCTCTCTAACAACCAAGTGATTCTCACTCAGTCTTCTGGTGTCTTCAGTCAAGGAGCCAACAATTTTGACCAAGTTCATATACCACAGGACGTTTGTTAAAGTGTAGAGCAGGCAGCACCAGTGGTAAACCAAATGCTAGCAAGTGGCATGGAAAATGGCTTCTCAGTGCTATATGGATATGGCACCACATCACATTGAATCACATAGTGCGAAAGTAATTTCCTTTTCAATTCTTTCTTAGCCTTCTGATTACATCAGGGAGAAAGGCTTAGTTTTGTGTTAGTATGTCTTTACACCTCTCTAACACTTGATAATCTCTCTTTTTAACAAAGAGAGAACAAGTCCACAGTTTCAGGTTGTTTTTAGCAGGCCACCATCTCTAGGGTAAATTTAATAGCATGTTTTTGTTTTCACTGTAAAAGAAATTAAGATTGCTTCCTATTTATGACAAGTACTATTGATTTTTCATTTACAGCTGTATTAGAAATAAATGTGTTTAAAAATTAAGCTGTAAATACAAAACGTGAACTTGAATAATACTAATTAAATTTTGCCATACTTGGTAAATGAGCACAGTGACTATCATGGAGGAAGATCATATGATCAAAGTCCAGAAAACATAGTATGACACTGAAGTAACCATTTGTCACTCCTGCATGCCTGGTCCTTTTATTGATATGCTTGGTGAATCATTTCTTTCTGAATGCATTTCCCAACAAGTCAGTTTCCTTCTTGAGCCTCTGAGGGCAACACTGGAAGTTTGACTAAGCTAATCAGCGTATTCCATCAACTTGACTTGTGACTGGCTTATGCCTTGGAACCCAATCCAAATGGGTCACATCAGGTCCAGAGCTGGGATTTGAATTCACTGTAGCATTAGAGACAATACAGAAAACCACTGTGTACTCCTACCTCGCTTATGCTACAACTTTTCAGTTGAGATCTGAATTAAATCAGAAGCAGAAAAGGTGATGCAATGAAGTTACAGAGGTAGTCAGGGAGCAGAACACGTAGGGCCTTCTACACCATGGTAAGAACTCCACTTGAAGTTCTATGCCAAGACCAATGGGAAACCTGGAATGGTTTTTACCAGGACATGACTATATTCATATTTTTAAAAGCTGCCTTAGTGTATGGAACACTTAGTATGGCAGAAATATGAATATTAAATGGTAGAATGCCAAGTATTTGCGGGGTACAGAATTGGGCCTCATCAAGTGTGAATATGTACTCCCTTACTTTTCACTTATTCCAGAAGCTGCGTCTCTCAGAAGGAGCCTCTCAGTGACTTCATGAAAAGTAGTTTTAAGTTGAACAGAGCTTTGCCCAAGGCACTAAAGTTTAGATGGTACCTGTCAGCTGAGGGCAAAGGCAGGAAGCGAAGGTGAGTGCTTCTGCAATTTTTAATCTTTAGTATCACTCAATTAGAAAGGAAAAACAATCAGGACTCTGGAGTGAAGAGTTAAGGAGGCAAATGGAAGTGAAAAAAGTACCAACAGAGAGAAGGTAAGGGAGAAGGGTTGGCTTAACGTGGGATTGGTGGAGACAGAGGCACGTTCCCTTTCTGGGTCAAGGCCAACAGGCAGGCAACATGTTTAGCCTACAGGAAACAAGGCTTGTCTGCACGTAGTCCCTGTTTGCAAGTGGGAATGAATGCACAGCTACAGGAGGAAGATGAGAGCATGATTTGAAGATAGAAGTAGTCAAAGGAATTCAACTGAGAAATAACATCCTGGCACAAACTTAAGACATAAAAATAAAATCAATTTCACAAGACCCAGAAAGCCTGGCTGTTCTTGTAAAGTGCCCCAGTAGAATCCCAACAAGCTTCCCTAGCCCCTCCCAGCTTCAGCCCTGATAGGACTCTGCAGTCCCTCAGTCCCTCACCTGCCTCTGCCCAGAGAAGGGTGCGATCATCAGTCCTGTCCTGTCTCCTTACTCCAAGCTTCCTTCATCCAGAGGCCCACCCGGACCCACCTCGCTGAGTTAGGGCACCTCCTTGGTGCCATGCACCCTACCTGCCCTGGCTTGGAGCAGCTTCACCATTTCCCTTGAGAACTGAGCTCTCACCTATGTCAGGATAGTATAGCTCAGTAGGTAAGCACAGCCTCTGCAGTGGGACATGGATCTGAGGTATTGATCTCTGCAGAGAGAAGTCTTTGGTGCCAGATTGCTGGGGCTTGAATTCCTAGTTTCTTCTCTTACTACATCTTCTCCTTTGGATAGATTATTTAACCTCTGTGTGTGCCTCAGTTTTCTCATCCATAAAATGGGATTAATGATACTACTTATCTTATGGAGCTAGGAAGTTGATTAAGTGAATTCATACATATAATGTCCTGAGAACAAATTTTGAAACCATGTATGTGCTCCATGGATGTTAGATATTATTATTATTGGGATCTTTCCTCTACCATTTACAAGTTGTAAAACCTTGTACAAGTGATTTAATTGCAGCCTTGGATTCAAAAATATCCTCCTTGTCCTTCTGCAACAGTGCATCACTCCATGAGCAAATGGGAACCATTAACGGACAATTTTGTGACCCTTGGACTCTGAAGACTCAGTAGTCACCTATACTGAACCACCTATGTCATTCAGTCTCTCCTTGTCTAAAGGATTCATCAATAACTACATTTTTTACTTCGTTTCTTGTATCTCTTTATGCCTCAAATACGTGCTTGAGGCTTCCTAGCATTTTTCTTTTCAAGGCAGAACTTAGTAATTTCTCACTGTCAAAGCCTGCGCCATCTATATAATGGGGCTAATCACAGGACTCCATGCACAGAACGTCTGTGAGGGTGACAGGGAGTGGTACAGACGGCCATGATGAGTAACCTCAGGAGTGGTCAGAGGAACAAACCCAGAATCATCCTGGGCCTCTTCCTCTTCATCGCCTATACCCCTCATTACTAAGTTCTAACAACTCTACCTTTTTAATACCTCTAGATATGTCTCTCCATCTTCACCACTGCCTTTTAACTGAGGTCACCTTGCCTCTCCTCTCCATCACTGCAGGAGTCTGCAGACTGGTGATTCTTTCCCCAGAGACATGTCCTTTCTATCATCCACCTCGCCCATCTTATGGACAATGTGACTTTGTCAAGACAGAAATGTGACTCTACCCTGGCCCTGTTTAACACTGTCTCATTTTCCACATTTCCTAATAAAATGATTCATTTAGGAGGAGCAGCAGCCCCCACATTTAGTATCACAATATTCTACCCAACTCCCTTAACCCAAGCCCTCGATAGCAGTATGAGTTTAGGAATTACTCATTGGGAAAGAAGACCATGATGCCTGAAAATACTATGACTTTTAAATGCATCTGAATTTTAAAAATCATTGCAATATTTATTTACATTTAAAAATAGCAACATACACTTGCAATATTTATTCATTCAACAGGAAATACTCAGTGCAAGTAAGAATCTGAGGATTTATTTCAAATGGCTTCATAGTTCCAACAAGGTCTTCGGGACCCACAGGCTAACAAAAGTTGGCCTGGAATTTTAACTCTTAATCTTCTGTGACACCCAGTGCCTTCTGTGACACCCAATAAAGACTTTTCAAAATGCCATCTTTCCACATAGATCAAATCTCCAGCCATGAGGAGCTTGTTTTCTTTCACTGGAGAACAACAATGCCTTTCACACCTTTCAGAAGCATCTGTCTCTTCCCTTTGCCAGCCCCATTTCAGATATCACCACTTCTGATGAGCCCAGAAGTTTGCTACTTTTTCCTTTGTACAAAACGCAATTAGCACCAACGTCAATGTGGTGCAATTATGTATCAATATTTTTATGGTCTCCCTTTAAGAGCTTATGCAAAAGTACATTGGCTGTTTTATCTCTTTGTGCCCCATCCACTATGACAATGCTTAAAATTAGTAGTTACTTAATAAGTGGATAAACAGTCTCTAAAGAGAGTGGACCTCATGAGTATGAATGCACTAATACCAGAGGACCTATATGCTGTTCAAGGGGGGGAGGTTCATTCTAATGTAGTGCAGGGAAAGAGATAAATGCCAGGACCGTAAGCATTTCAACCGGGAAGAAGGTGGCATGGATGCAGTCCTCTCCAGGGAACTTCACGAAACTACCCTTTCTACTCTGCTTGCAGTTAGGCAGGGAAGCCCAAGACTGTGCTTCCTTCTTTATGTCCTTAAATCTGAGGTCCCAATTGCTGCAGGATAGAATGAACCTGTGCTGGAAACCAGTAACCTCATTGTCTATTGCTATCACTAGGAAGGAGAAAATCCTCCCCAGTGGTCTCACCTAACCTGTGCAGAGCCTTCTCTGCAGCCCAATGCTCCAGTGCTAAATGGAGCTACTGAATGGAGAGCAGAGACAGATGGCACTCACCACATCCATGGCTGATAGTGATAGCAGGATGAAGGCTGGCCCCCAGACATCTGCTGTACCACCTGTGTCCCCAGACTTTCAACTTCAGTCTTCTGGCAAGGTGATAAGTTTGAGTCTCTCTGTGCACAGGGTTCCTAAACTGTGGGCATTCTGGGTTTCAAAGGATAAGCTTCAGGTTCTAGTTTCAATATCAAAATGCTGATTATTTAAAATATTTACACTCATCTAAAAGATTGTAACCACATAAAAAGAATTAGAAAGTATATTCATAAAGAACAAAAATTTTTACTGCCATGATTTAATGTAAGAAAAGATATTATGAACACCATTGTTTCCTCCTGTGTGCCCCACCATAAATCCATATTCCTTCCTAACCACAGTGACCACCACACTACATTTTGTATTTCATTCTCTTGTTTTTTATTGCTCCCTATATGTATAAAACATAAATGACCTGTGTTTATAAACTCTATATATGTACCGCAAACTGTGTATATTTTTCTGAGATTGGTTTTTAATAATAAGCATTGAGATTTATTTATGGTGATGTGTTTAATAGTTACTCACTTCACTACTGTATAGTATTACCCTAAATAAATATAATGCAATTTCCCGGAAGTTAGAGACTTAAAATTGTTTCTCATTAATGACTACCATGAGTAAAACTAATATAAGCTTTTAAGTACTAGACTTTGTATGGACAAATGTGTTCATTTCTCTTGAGTAAACACTTGGAAATGTAATTGGTGTGTTGTAAGGTAAGTGAGATTTAACATTGTAAGAAACTATCAAACTTTTCCAAAGTGGTTGTGTCTTTTTACAGTCTCACCAGGAGTAAATGAGAGTTTCAGTTGTTCCATATCCTTGTCAGTGCGTGATATTTCAATCTTGCTAATTTTATCTATTCTACTGGGTATATAGAAGTCTCTCACTGTGATTTTCATTTTCCTAAGGAACAATGATGCTAAACATCTTTTTGTGTATCTATTTTCTGTTCCTATCATCTTTTAAAGGGTGACTGTTCAACTTTTTGCCCTTATAAAACTTACTATTTTGTCCCCTGTCATTGTGTTTTAAGAATTATTTGTATATTTTAGATAAAATCCTTTATAAAACATATATACATGAATAGTTTTTTCAAGTCTGAGACTTGTTTTTTCATTTTAAAAATGCCATCAAAGATTTTAATGTTGATACATGCAAATTTACAACTTTTTTCTTTTATAGGTTTTATCTTTGTGTTCTAAGAAATCTTTGCCTCTGTTTAAGTCATAAAGATTTTCTAGAAGTGTTGTTATTCAGTTTTTAGGTTTAAAAATGATCCTTATCAACATCGTTTTATGGGTTTTTCCATGTGGACATCCAGTTCAGCATTTCCTCATGGAATTATCATGGCGTCTGTGGTGGAGAGCATTGTCCTCAGCCCCCACAAAGATGTGAATATGGACGTAGATGTATACAGATGTCTGCCCAAAGCCTCATGTGCTTGTAGGTGGGTTTTCGGGAGGTGGGTGGATCGTGCATGTGCAGTACTGCGATTAAATTGGTTCACTGATTGGTTTAACATAGGCATGGGTATGAATAATGAGAAGTCTACCTGGATGTAAATGACACAATCCACCAGGCTTGTAGCTTATATGGAATGAAAAGAAAGAGACTGCTGCTGCTTCACTGCCTCCTACCAGCTCCTCCATGGGCTGTTTCTCCTCTGCCATTACATCCTGCCTTTGAGACAGCTGGCTACAGACCGAAACTTCTGTAATCTGTGAGCCCAAATAAACTTCTCCTCCTTTGACTTGGGGGCATTGGATATTTTGTCCTAGCAATGAGAAAGTAACCAAGACACATGTCTATGTCCAAACCTAACAAGGGAATATGCTTGGTGACATAGAACAGGAGAATTAATGTTATGGAAGGAATTCCTGGTACAGATAACCTGACGTTAAAATAGGGAGATTTTCCTGGATTGTCTAGGCTGGACCAATGTGACTATGAATATCCTTAAAAATGAAAGGGGAAATCAAAATAGAAAATAATGTGATGCAATGTGAAAAGGACTTGACTCACTATTGTTGAATCTGAAGATGGAGGGAAGGGCCACAAGCCAAGAACTGGGGAGGAGTCTAGGAGCTGGAAAAGGCAAGGAAATAGATCATCCCCTACACCCTCTCCAAGGAACACAGCCTTCCTGATGCCTTGGCTTTGGCCCAAGAAGACTAATGTTGGACTAATAACTTACAAAATTGTAAGTAAGAAGTGAGTGCTGTTTTAAGCCAGTAAATTGGTGTTAATTTGTTATAGCAGCCATGGAACACTAATACAGGTATAGCGTGGAGACAGAACAGGTTCAGTACCTGACCACTGCAATAAAGCAAATGTTGACATTTGCTTGAGGGATGATTTTTCAGTTTCCCAGTGCACATGAAAATTACATTTATATTACAGTATAGCCTATCATGTGTGCAATAACATTCTGTCTAAAAGAATATGAATGTACCTTAATGAAAAATACTTTATTACTTAAAAAATACCATTGATTATCTGAGAATTCAGCCAGTCATAATCTTTTTGCTGATGGAGGATCTTGCCCCCATGTTGATGGCTGCTGAGAATCACAGTGGTGGCTGTAGAATTGTGGGTGGCTGTGGAAATTTCTTTCTTTTGTTTCACATGAGAAAATACACTGAAATTTATTCTTGTAAATTCACTTCTTAAACAGTCCTTGCAAGTTAATAGTTAGCTTTATTTTTTTATTTTAAAGTGAAAAACAAAAGCGATGATACAGAACTTCAAAACAACATAATAGGATGTTAATAATGGTTAATATATTGTTATATATGTTGTATATGTTATGTATGTTATCTCCAAAGTAGTTGCTCAGATTTCTTAAAATAAGTCACTTGAAGTTTTCCACAGCAATTGATTCAGCCTCTAACAAAAGACTTTTCTGCAGCATGTGATGCTTTCTTATAGTATTTTACCCACAGCAGAACTTCTTTCAACATTGGAGTCAATATTCTCAAACTTTAACCACTCTTTTAGCAACAATGTTTACGTAATATTCTAAATCCTCTATTGTCATCATTTCAACAATGTTCACAGCACCTTCACCTTGGATAGACTTCACCTGTTGAGATCACTTTCTGTGCTTATTCATTAGAAACAATTAATCATGTGTTTACCGTGTTTTATGATGTGTTTTACCATGAGACTGTAGAAATTAATTCATCTTTGCAGGTTTGGTTTCTATTTCTACCACATCTTCAGTGTTACTTTTTCCACTGAAATCTTCAACTCCTGGAAGTCATCCATAAGCACAGAATCAGCTTTTTGCAAACTCTTGTTAATGTTGATATTCTGACTTCCATACATGAAAGCTTGTTCATAATGGCATCTAGAATGGTGAATCCTTTCTAGAAGGTTTGCAATTTATGTTGCCAAGATCCAATTAGATGAATCACTATTGCTCCAGCTATGGCCTCACAAAATGTATTTGTCAAATAATAACCCTTAAAAATCAATATTACTCCTTGATCCATGCAGTTCAGAATGGATATTGTGTAGGGAGCCATGAAAATGACATGAATCTCATTGTACATCTCCATCAGAGCTCTTCAGTTACCAGGGGCTTTGTAAAGGAGCAGTGATGTTTTGAAAGGAATTGCCCTGCTAGACTGAGTAGCAGTTCTCAATAGTGGCCTAAAAATATCTGGTAAAACATGCTAAACACAAGTGTATTATCATTTTGGCTTTGTTGTTCCCTTTCTACAGTACAGGCCAAGCAGGTCTGGTATAATTCTTTAGGGTCCTAGGATTCTTCAGAATGGTAATGAGCACTAACTTCAAGTTAAAGTCACCCGCTGTGTTAGTTGTGAATAAGAGAGTCAGCCTATTCGCTGAAGCCTTGAAGTCAGGCAGTAACTGCTTATCCTTAGCTATAAGAGTCCTATGTGATATCCTCCAATATAAAGCTGTTTTACCTACAATGAGATGCTGTGGTTGTAACAACTTCCACCAACTATCTTAGCTAGATCTTGTGCATATTTTGCTGAAATGCCTCCATCATTACTTTCTGTGTCATCTTGCACTTTTTGTATTATAAAGATGACTTCTTTCCTTACACCCCATGATCCATCCATCTGTAGCTTTCTCATCTCTCTCAGTCTTCACAGAATTAGAGACCTGGGGCCTTGCTTTGGATTAGGCTTGGTTTAAGGATATGTTGTTGCTGGTTTGTTTTCTCTCCAGATCACTAAAAATTTTCTCTATATCAGTAACAAAATCCTTTTACTTTTTAAAATTAATGTATTCACTGAAGTACAATTATAGCTTCCTTCAAGACTTTTCCTTTGAATTTGCAATAAGGCTGTTTGGCACATTAGGTCAAACTTTGGCCTGTCTTGGCTTTTGACTTGTCTTTCTAAGTTTAATTATGTCTAACTTTTGATTTTAAATGAAAGATATACAACTCTTCCTCTCACTTAAACATTTAGAGTCATTGTAGGGTTATTCATTGGTTCAATTCAATACTTTTGTATCTCCAGGAAAGGGAAGATCCAAACAGAGAGAAAGGGTCAAGGGAATAGGTTGTCAATAGAGCAGTCAGAACATACATAATATTTATTGATCAAGTTTTCTGCCTTAGGTGGGCATGGTGCCCAAAGCAATTACAATAGTAACATCAAGATCACTGATCACAGATCACCAGAATAAAACTTTGAAGTATTGGGAGAATTATCAAAATGTAACACATTGAGACATGAGCACATGTCACTGGAAAAACGGTGCCTATAGATTTGCTTGATGCAGGATCACCATAAGACTTTACTTTGTATAAACTGCATCTATGAAATATGAGAAAATAAAGTGCAATAAAATGATACAAGTCTGTACAGTACCTTTGATAAAAATAAACTGGCCATATACGTGTGCATCTAATCCATACTATTCTATTAATCTATATATCTGCCCCCATGCCTGTGTTGTATTGTAAACTTTTATGTAGCTTTATGGTAAATCTTTAAATCAGATACTGTAAATCCTCCATTTTGTTCTTCTTTTTGAAAATAGCCTTGTTATTCTAGTTCTTTTGTACTTTCATGTAAATATTAGAATCACCTTTTCAGTGTCTATACAAAAGCTACTAGGGTTTTGACTGGGATTGAATTGAGTCTACATACAGTTAGAGGGAAAACTGAAAAATATCATAATGATGTGGCATTGTGATTGATGAACATGATACAGCTCTTCATTTTTTAGTTTTTTATGTTCTTTTGTGTAGTTTTGCTTTGCAAGTTTGTAGCATATTTAATTAAATTTATCCATAAGTATTTCATGTTTTGTGATGTACTGTAAATGGAAAGGTTTTCTTATTCCAATTGATTATAGGTGGTTTGTAGAAGTGCAGTCTGTTTAGTACACTGACCTTACTGAACTCATTTATTAGTACTCGTCGCTTTTTTGTTCACTGCATAGGATTTTCTAGTTAGATATCATGTCAACTTATGCCTTTTATATCTTTGTCTTGTCATTTTGTGCTGCCTAGGACATTGAGTACAATGTTGAATAGAAGTGTTGAGAGCAGACAGCTTTGTCTTGTCTGAATTTAGGGGCAAAGCATTTAGTCTTTCACCACTAAGTATAATGCTAGCTTTAGAGGAATTTTTTTGGTAGATGTCCATTATCAGGTTGAGAAAGTTCCTTTTTATTCCTAGTTGGCAGAGAGATTATATCATGAATAGGTCTTGAAATTTTCAAATGCTTTTTCTGTCTCTATTGAAGTGATCATAGACTTTCTCTTTTATTCTGCTACTATGCTGAGTTACATTGATTGATTTTTCAATGTTTTAACTAATATTGCTGTCCCAATTAGTCAAGATGTATTATCTTTTTGTGTGTTACTGAATTCAGTGTGCTAACCTTTTGTGAAGGTGTTTGTGTCTCTGTTCACAAAAAGGTATGAAGCTATAGATTGCTGTTTTTGTAATGTCTTTATCTAGTTTTAGTAACATAATGCTGGTCTCATGAAATTATTTGGAAAATGTTTCTTTTATTCTATTTTCTGAAAGCTTGTGTGTGAAAGTGGTACTATTCTTACTTTGCTTTAGTATTTTATAGAATTCACCAGCTACGAACTATGTGTTTTGTTTATTAGAAGGATTTAAAATAAGAACTAATGTCATTAATAGATATAGGACTATTTTGATTCCTTGTTTCTTGTTAAGTGAGCTAATTTTATCTTTCATAGAATGTGGCCATTTTTTTCTCCAGGTATTGAATGTATTGCATAAGGATATTCATAACACATTTGAAATATGTGGTGATGGTCCTGCTTTCTTTTTTATTATTTGTGTCTCTCTATTTCTTAAACAAGTTGCCCTCTAGGTGTATTAAGCTGTGCTCATTTTTTTCAAATGTAATATTTTGATTTTATTGATTTTTCTCAATTTTTATTTCCTATTGTATTAATTTCTGTTCTTATATTTATTATTTCTTCTCTTCTGCTTATTTTGGTCAAATATTTTCAGTTTTATATCTTTTTCAGATGAAAACTTAAAAACTGACGTTAGACATTTATTTTTTTTAATATAAGGATAAAAATCTCTACATGTTTCTCAAAGCACTCCCTTAGCTTCATCCCACTGGTTTCAATATGTTTTGTTTTTGCTTTTATTTAAGGCTCATATTTTCTAATTTCCCTTGTGATTTCTTCTTTTCTGTGAGTTAGAAATATTTCATTCAATCTTCAAATATCTAGAGATTTTCCAGGTGTATTTTTGTTGGTAATTTCTAATTTAATTTCCCTGTAGTCAGAAAAACATGCTTTCTATGATCTTAACTCTTTTAATTTTGTGAAGATTTGTTTTATATCCCAGCATCTGGTTTGTCTTGGTGAATGTTACATGTTTACTTGAAAAGAATCTGTTATCTACTGTTACCGGAATAGCATGAAAAAAATGTCAATTACTTTCTGTTTTTTGATAGTTCAAATATTCTATACCTTTACTGATTTTTCTATTTGTTGTGCTAATTACAAAGACATGGCTGTGGCAATCTCCAACTCTAATTAGGAGTTTGTCTATTTCTCCTCTGTTCTGTCAGTTTTTGTTTCATGCATTTTGAAATCTTGCTATTGTGCATACACACACTTAAGATTACCATATCTCTTTGATTAATGAAAACTTCATCTTTTTGAAGAGATCCTCTTTATACCTGGTAATCTTTTTGGATCGAGGCCTACTTTTTCTAATATTAGTATAATTTATACCACATTTCCTATGACTACTGTTCGTGTTGTGTATTTTTTTTTATCATTTTACATTGACCAATATCTGTGTCATTATATTTAAAATGTGTTTTTATAGACAGTATATATGTGGTTGCTTTATAAATCCAGTCTGACAATTCTGTCTTTTAATTGACTGTTTAGACTATTTATACATAATATAATATCAGTATGATGAGGTTTAAAATTGCAACCATATAATTTGTCCCCTTCTTTTTCTTCTCCTTGTTCTCCTCCTTTATCTTTTCTTCTTCTCCTTCCTTATCTTTCTGCTCCATTTTATTGCTATATTGCCTTGTTAAGTATACTTCTATCTTTTTAGTGTATGCTTTGGGACTTATAATAGGCTCCTCTAACTTATTAAGACTATATAGTGTATGACTCCACCAGCAGTGGTGTGAATTATATTAAAACATAGATTTGCCCTAGGATGAGCAGAATATTGTTGGTAAAATGAAGACACTAAAGGAGATTCTAGTGAGGGTTCAGAAAAAATAATGGAACAGCAGGGAAGGGTTGTTAGTTGTCTTAGAATATTACTACAGATATGAATATCAGAGATGGTAAAATTTCAGATATAAATGAAAAACATGCTATCATAAACTGGAGGGAAAATCATCCTGCTCATAAACTGGCAGAGTATTTGGGTGAATTATGTTATGGTGGATGGAAAATGGAACTTATAAGATATGCATGTGGGTATTTAGCTGAGGAGATTTCTAAACAAACAGTTAAACTTGTGACTTGGTGGTTCTTTGTTTAGAGACAAGAGAAATAAATCAAAGCAGGAATTGCTAAGGAAAAACCAGCATTTGATACTCAGAAGATTTTTGCTACCCAGATAATGCGTTTTGGAAGCTTAGTCAATGTGTATAAAGATTCCTCTTGTTTGATGGCACTGACCCTCAAGGAGCTCACATAAAAACTACAAGAGTTTTGAAAATTTTATGTCAGAAGAAACACTTTCATCTTGGATTTAAAGGGGGCAGAGATGGGATAAAATGAAGGAGGAATGATATTGAAAGAAGAACTGCACGTGCAGAGACCACTCAAGCTGTCACTGCCCTAGGCCCATAGGGCATGCACCCAAGGAGCAGGCTTTTGCCCAGAACCATGGAAACAGAATCTTCATTCCAGTAATCCTAGAGGGCAAAACACCAAGCAAAGGACTATTCTCAGGTCACAAAACTTAACAAAATTTTCCCTATTGGCATTGGATGCGCTTAGTACTTGGGACTCCTTTAGTCCTTCCATTTTCACCCTTTAGAATGAACTCCAGTCTATGCCTTTCCCATCGTTGTATTTTCAAAGCAGGGAACAGGTTCACAGAGGGAGAGGAAATTTTTCCCGAGATAAAGCATGTCCAAGTCTCACCAGTATCTAATTTAGGTGCTCTTTTGGATTTAAAGTTGATGCTGAAATGGGCCAAGACTCTTGGAGTTGTTCAGATTAGTGATGAGGAAGACATGAGTTGGCGGAAGCCAGAGGACAGCATGTTATGGGTTGAAGTGTGCTACTGCCTACCCTCTCTTTCTCTACCAGGTTTATATGTTGAAACCCTAAACTCTAGTATCTCAGCATATTGCCTTGACAGTAAGGTTGTGGGAGGCATAATTAATAATTTGGATGAAGTTGTGAGTAGAAAGGGCCTCTAATTCAATGTGACTTATATCCTCATAAGAAAGGGAAGTCAGATACAGAGATAAAGCAAAAGTTGGGTGATGTTTCTACAAGCCAAGGAATGCCAGTGGATGCCCACAAACCGCCAAAGCCTGGGGGAGCAGCATAAAATAGATTTACTCTTGCAACTTTCAAAAGAAACCAAACTTGCAGGTGCCTTGATTTCAGACTTCTAGCTTTCACACCTAAAAGCAATTCATTTCTGTTGTTTAAACCATCTAGTCTGTTGTACACTACTAGGCAAGGTAATATAAACAGTGCGCTTCTCTTCCTTTCCTTCCATCATTTTTGCCTTTTTTTCTTCTTGTTTTTCTAAGCCAAAGCCTTACTCTATAGTTAAGGCTGACCTTGAACTGCCTTTGTACCCCAGGTTGGTTTCAAATTTGCAATTCTCCTAGTTGCAGCCTGCAGAGTGTTGGGATTACAGAGATGTGCCACCATACGTGGCTTTCATTTGTGCTACATTTGTTGTACTGTTATGATCTGTGTACATCTGCCCCCCTCCCCAAGCCTTATGCAATCATGGACATGGTTGAGTCTGGCGTTCGTGATTGGTTCGTTGTCTGGCACTGGCACTGGTGGTGTGAGTGCATCCACCCAGGGGTGGAGCCAGCATACAATGTAAGGGCGAGAGGAAGGCTTGTCTTTCCTCTCCTTTTGCCCTTTTCACCCTTGCTATTTGTGGTGGCCATGAACATCTGCCCCTCAGCCAATGCCATCCTACCTTGGAGCCAATTGAGTATGAACTGAAACCTCCAAAATGTAAGAAATACATCTTCCTTTGTTTCACTTTGGGTATCAGGAATTTTGTCTCAACAACGAGAGAGGTAACTAAGACAAGTACCTTTCATTTTTATATATCTTTAAAGCTCCATAGCATATTATTATTAATTTTCCCATTGTCAATTATCTTTTAAATAAATGAAATTCAAATTTTGACAATCTGTGGGGTAAGATAATGCATTGCAGTTTTAATTAGCATGTTTTTCTGATTTCTTTTGAAGCTGAACATGCTACCTTATATAGGTCATTTTTATTTTCATACCTGTTGATAACTGACTTTTCATACCTCGTGCCTATTCTTCTATGAATAATAGAAGAAAAATTCTATAAATTTTTCTAGGGCTTTTTCCTTATTGATTTATGAGAGTATTGTGTATTTTCTGAATACTACTCCTTTGAGGTTTTCTGTACTAATGGTTGTTTCCCCTTTCATTATTGGCTTTCACAATGAAAAAATTCTTAAATTCAATGAAATTGATTTTATTTATAGTTTCCTTTCTAATATACTTTTGGAGTCTTATTTAGGAAATTCTTTCCTATACTGAGCTCTTAAGGATATTCATTTCTATTATTTTTCTAAATATTTTAAAGTCTGCTCTTTCACATGAAACATTTCATGTATCTAGAAGTGATTTTTTGTGTATTATTTCAGACAAGATTGTAGTTTACTATTTTTCTGCAAGATCTCCATTTTTCAAGGAAGATTTAAGCAAAGGATAATCCTTTCCTGCATATTTGCAATAATAGTTATTACATATGAAGTTTCCAAATATTAGTGAGTCTGCTTCTGGTCTCTCCAATTTATTAGATTGGACCATCCCTTAGGTTTGTTTCTGCAACAAAAGAACACAGTGATGATTATCATAATTTAAAAATTATTATAATTTTAAAATTTGGTACAGGCCTTCCACACTAGTATTCTTTTTCAGGGGTGTCCTTTACTTTTTTTATGTGACTTTATAGCCTACTCATCAAGTTTGATTAGAAAAAAAATCTTATTGAAATTGCTATAGAAATTGCAAAACACCAATATTGTCATAGTTTTGAGATTTATTTGTAAATAAGTGAGCTGCTCCACCTCTTGATTTCTTCCTCAATATCTTTGCATATGCTGGTAAAATTTTCTTCCATGTCTTGTATGTCTTTTATTAGATTTCTTTTACATTTCCCTTACATTTAGCTCTGTAGTATGGAAGTGAAATTGCCAACATACATATTGACTTTGGTATCCAGAAACTTTATTAAGTAATCTTAATTTGAATAATCTGCAGAATAATCTGCAGTTCTCTTTTTTTGTTGTTGTTTTGCTTTGTTTTGTTTTGTTTTGTTTTGTTTTTTGGTGCCAGGGATCAAACTCATGATTACAGGTACCTTTGAAGACTCTTCAAAGACAATAATAACACTCACAAATGATAATTTTATATACTCCTTTTCAATCTTTATAATTTCCATATTTTTATTGTGTAACTAAACTGGTTAGGGCCAGAATATAATGTTGAATACAAGCAGAAAAAAAGACATTCTTAACTTATTCCTAATTTTAAACAGAATTTTAACCATCTTACACTGTTCAGTATGTTTTTAGATATGAGGTGGTTTTCGATACTCTATCAGTTTATAGAAGTTTCTATCTTAGCTTACAAGAAAGTATTTTAAGTAAAATAGCCAGTGGATATTAACTTTTATTGAATGCATTTCTACAACTCTTGAGTTAATCATATGCTATTTCTCCCTTAATTTGCATAAAAGTGTTACTTTTACTGATACATTTATTTATTTTGTTGCTCATTTGCTAATTTTTTTTTAATTTTAAAGAGAATAAAAGTAAAGAGGGCACAACAGAGCAGATCAGAACAGGACAACGTAGGCAACACAGTACTTTACATTAAGACAACTGGACATTAACAGTAGCTATCACAATATCTCTTTCTCTGCTATAGTTGAGCATAGTTTCAAATACAATAATATCAAGCATAACAAAATAGTATAAAACCATTCAAAGAGTGAAAGAATTACAGGGCATTCTGAACCGAATAACAGAGAATGATCAATGGGTACTATAATATCTCATTTTCGATAAAAAAATTTTGTTTATACTACACACATATTCAAATCCTAAGAAGACACAATGTGATAGATAGAACCAATGGTAGTCGAACAACAGAAGCATGGTAGGACTTCTAAGAAGGACGATATTAAATCAGCAATAGCTGTCATAATGTTTTGTTTTCTTCAAAACAGCTGTTCATACCATCACACATGATATAGTCAAACAAAACAGAATAAAACCATTCCAACTGATGGATGAAAACATTGAAAGGCTTCAAAGCTATGAGATGGGGACTCATGCTTACCATAAAATCTTATATACTCTTATCAACTCTCATACTAGGGAGACTATACAGTATTTACACATGTGAGTTTGGTTTATTTCGCTTATGAGAATGTTCTCAAGTTGTGTCCATTTATTTATAAATATCTCAATGTGATCATTCTTTATAGCTGAGTAGTACTCCATTGTATAAAAATGCCACAACTTTTTTATCCATTCCTCAGTTCATGGGCACTTAGGTTGTTTCCAGAATCTAGCTATTACAAATTGTGCTATTATAAACATGGGTGCACATATATCACTGTGTATGATGTTTTCAGATCTTCTGGGAATATGCCTAGAAGTGGAACAGCTGGGTCAAATGGGATCTCCAGACCCAACTTTTTGAGGAATCTCCAGACTGACCTGCACAGTGGTTGCACCAGTCTACACTCCCACCAACAGTGGAGAAGAATTTCTTTTCCCCACAGCCACTCCAACACTTGTTGTTGGTAGTATTTTCTATCCTGGCCATTCTTTCTGGAGTGAGATGGAATCTCAGTGTGGTTTTAATTTACATTTCTCTCATGACTAATGATGATGAGCATTTTTTCATGTATTTATTGGCCATTCATATTTCTTCATCTGAGAACTGTGTATTCATTTCAGATGCCCATTTTTGGATTAGGTCTTTGAATTTTGAGGGTCTAATTTTCTTTTTAATTCTTTATAAGTTCTAGACAGAAGTCCTTTGTCTGAGGAACTGTCCATGAAGATTTTTTCCCAATTTGTGGGTTTTCTTTTCATTTTGCTGGAAACCTCTTTTGACATGCAGAAACTCTTTAATAAGATGTGGTCCCAGTTATTGATTCTGGGAAGTATTTCCCGTGTAGTTTGGTTCTTGTTCATGAATTCTCTTCTTACCCCTATATCTTTGAGATTTTTACCTACTTTGTCTTCCAGAAGATTTAGTGTTTCTGTTTTAATATTTAGATCTTTGATCCATTTAGATTTTAGTTTAGTACATGGTGATAGGGATGGGTCTAGTTTTAGTCTTCTGCATATGGATAGCCATTTTTTCCAGCACCATTTGTTGAAGAGACTGTCATTCTTCCAGTGAACATAAGATTTTATCAAAGATAAGGTGATTGAGTGAGTTTGTGGTTGTGGTTGTATCTCCCAATCTATTCCACTGATCTTTAGGTCTGTTTTTATTCCAGTACCATGTTGATTCTATTACTGTAGCTTTGTAGTATAATTTCCAGTCAGGGATTGTGATGCCTCCTGCCTTGGCTTTGTTGCTTAGAATTGCCTTTGCTATTCTAGGTCTCTTCTGGTTCCAGATGAATTTTAGGAGTGATTTCTCTAGATCTATGA
>PVJX010020533.1:0-33207 GCA_004027295.1 Dolichotis patagonum | reverse complement strand
ATAAAGTATAGCACTGGGAAAATACCTCTTGGTTCCTACATACTATAGCCTTGTTTGTGTCATAATAGGTTTTCAGAAACAACTAAAAATAGTGCTTGAGGAAAATGAAAACAGAGTTCTATCTTCCTTTCCAAGGACTGACTTTCTTTCTTTCTTTCTTTCTTTCTTTCTTTCTTTCTTTCTTTCTTTCTTTCTTTCTTTCTTTTTTCTTTCTTTTCTCTCTCTCTCTCTCTCTCTCTCTCTCTCTCTCTCTCTCTCTCTTTCCTTTTCTTTTTTTGGGAGAGTTTCACTACGCAGTTCAGGCTGGCCTGGAGCTCACAACAATCCTCCCAGAGTGCTGAGATTACAGGCGTGCACTACCACGCGAAGCGGCAGGAAACATTCCTGAGAACTGCTTTGTCCTCCACTCCCTGGACTCTCTGAGACCACAGGAACAGCGGATCTGCTGCAAAGTGGCGTGTGTGCCTGCCAGGGGTTATGCTGTGGCTACTGCCCACAAGCAGAACAGGAAGAGTGAGGTCTCTTCCTATAGGCACGCACACTGTTCTCATCTTCCATGACCTTGCAGATGACGCCATACTTGATCTTCTAAACCCAGAAGTTCACAAGTTTCTATTTTCTCCTCTTGCCCTCTAAACACTCTGACCCTATTTGGTTAAGCTGTCAATGCATTTTAGCGCTCCCCCTGGCAGACTGGGGACAATGAGTCACTCCCAGTCATGCTGTAGCACACTTACCACCCAGATGTTGGAGCGTGCTTGTAGCTCTGCGTTTACTCGGAAGCCCCCAAAATCAGAGTCTATTTCCAGTCCTCCAGTCTTGGCCAACTCAACATTGGGCTCCAGGCCCACAGCTGCCACTATGTGGTCAGTTTCTACCTGATGCAAAAAAGAAATTCAATCACCACAGCTTCCACTTATCACCACTGACTGCACATTATGCCATTAAGAGCCGGGGCTTTAGCAAGACCATGGGAACGGGTGTGGTGACGTGTGCCTTTAATCCCAGCACTCAGGAGGCTGGGGCAGGAGGACCTCAGTGAGTTCGAGGCCAGCCTGGGCTACATAGTGAGTTCAAGGCCAGCCTGCACTACACTGCAACACCCTGTCTCAAAAAAAAAATGGCTTAATTTACCTCTGCTAAATAGATTTTTAAAGTGCCATTTCATAAGCCAACCCCTGATTATGTACACAGACTCCACAGTGCCTAAAAAGAAATCTGCCATCCAAGTAAGGATGCAAAAATCTATGATACAGACAGGAAGGGACAGTAATTCAGATAATTATGACAGGTTAATGGTGACTGCCAAGGAAACTGTTATCTGCTGGTGTCAAATGAAGGAGTACAATGAGGGTAGGGCTGGAAGGCCTTCTGGTGGTCTCCTTACCTTTCTGCCATCTTTTAGCTTGATAAGCAACTTGCCACCACTAACTCCAACCGACTGCACAATCGCACTGGGCATCACTTTTACCCCCTCTGTAAAGGCAAACAAGACCCGAGGTGAGGTAAGGGCCTGTAACCTTCACAAGAAGTAGAGAGGCTGACCAGAGGCCTCCTCTGGGTCCAACCCATCACCATGAGCACGCGGGCAGCCGTGGAAAGCTGTGAGAACATATGCCCATGGCCTGTTTTTAGCATTTCTGGGAATCTGGTACCTCAGATTCAGAATGCTCAGATGAATCTGGCAGACTGGGGAACAGTGAAATGGTTCACCTCCCAAGCAACAGGGCTTATGTCAAGGGGGCCCCCAGAAAGCTAACTTGACCCTTGGTCACCCTCGAAGGAAAGAGTGGCAGCACATGGAGTCTCTACCTCGTCTGACTTTTTCCATGGTCCAGTTGCTGAGGTACTCAGGGAGGATCTTTCCCATGTTTCCTTTCTCAGGGAAGAGCTGGATCACTTCTATGCCCAAGGTTCGAGCTGGGCAGAAGAAAGGCAGCCGTTAGGACAGGAAGTTAAATGTAATCCCAGGAGGCCAGGAAGGGAAAGAAAGCTGCCAATCTGGCCTGAGACCCCACCTATGAAGCACTGGGGCATGCAGGCTTTGGCTCATTTAGAAGGCAAAGACAACAGGTGCCAGAACTGCTGTCCCGGATTAAGCTACCAACTGTGAATTCAGTGCCCTTCTGCCCATGCAGTCACCTAACGCTCACACAAGTACTTTATGACCTCTGAATCGGAAGCACCCTCCTGAGAAGATGCCCTGAGTTCACACAGCTGAAAAATAACACTAAGAAAAATGGTTGCCATGAAACATTTGGACTGGAGCTCACAGACCTGTCAAAATGTGAGCTGCCATGCACCTGAAACAAGTTTTGGGATTTTCACAGGGCAGCAGTTCAAACACACACACAGTTCTGTACTCTTTTTCATTTTAGGAACTCACTTCCTTTAACATTTTATTTCTAGTGCTCACTTTGGCAGTACATCTACTTAATATTTTACTTCTAAAAAGTCCTGGCATAGAAGCTAGGGAAAAGGAAAGAAAGCACTGCTTTTCAAGTTGCTCAGATGACAGCCTTCCAGTCCTTGACTCCTCTTCAGGACTAATCTCACTACTTAGCTGTGTACTCTACAGACCTTCTTTATTGTGGTGCTGGAGATCAAACCCAGCACTGCGACTGGGTTACACTCTCAGTCCTGCACTTGACAAACCTTAATCGAACTCCTTCTACCCCTTTTGCCAAATACATCTCTAGAATTCATGACAGTCTGTACCAGACATGTGTGATGTAGAGGTGAGAAAGAAAACCAAAGTCACTCCTAATACTCACCCTTTCTGCCAAGAGCACAGGCCAGTTCGCTACCAAGGAAGCCCCCACCAATAATTGTAATCGACTTGACTTCCCGTGAGATCTTCTCCAAGGCTCTGAAGTCTCCAATCTGCAGGATCACAGCAGTTTAGCCCACTGATCTCCCAAAGGGCCATAGGATAATAATCCTAGGAAATATTTTCCTCTAAATCTTTCACAACTGTAAACAGATTTTTTTTTTGCATATAAAAGCTCCCTGTCTAGAGTGGCTCAGTTACAGTTGTTCTATTGTTAATGTGAATTTCTTTCTCCATGATAACATTCCAGTCTTTAACTGGTGCGGTTTGCCCTTCTTTTTCAGGAGGACATTTGGCTGTCTCTGGAGACATTTTTGGCTGTCAGGAAAGGGAAGCGCTTGCAGCATTTAGTGGATACAGGCCACGGATGCCTCTAACATCCTACCATGCACAGGACAGCTCCCTATGCAACTATCCAGACCAACATATCCACAGTGCTGAGGCTGACAAATCTTATTCTACCAAGAACTTAAAGGACAGCATGAAGTGTCTCAAATATTCCCCAAGAGTGGCTGGAAAATTACAGCAGTTTTTATAAGCAAAGCAGTGTTAAGAAGTAAGCCGCTCCCTTTCCTTTTTGCTGTGGTATTCTTGACCTTTCTCCTCCATCTCTACATGCCACTTGCCATGAAAAATGCCAAGAGGCTATAAGGAGTTCCAATGAATGAAATGCAACAGGAAAACCAACTATGAAACTATAGCAAGTAATAAAATCACTAACTGTATTTTTCTCCTGGGAGCTTAAAACCCTTGAGTGAGGTATTCAAGGGTCAGAGAGAGGAAGTGACTTGCTCAAGGCTAGATAACAAGTCTGGAGAAGAGCCATATAGAGAATGTGGCACTCCCAATTCCTGGGTGAGCACTTGGGGACCACAAGATTGTATTACCTCTTCAAGACAACACCACGAAAACACTAAAGCAGGCAATTACCTTTCTGAAAAGTGTTGTTCTGCTCTTCACCTCTGCTCCAGCCCTATCAATGGCAGACAGACTTCTTGGTGTGCCTCCTAGAAGAGGAGGAAACCCTTTAGCCTAGCAGCAGACAGGAACAATCCCAAACAAGCCCCCACCCCAGGTGGGGCTCTCCTTGGGATGCTTGTGTTCTCCCTGATGGTGCCACTACAGCTACTATAGGGTAAGATGGCTTTGTGTTCCTTCAACTGGACCTCACAGCAGGATTTTAATCAATTTCCTTGGAGAAGCAGATCTGGGTTTCTTCTGTGGGGGGTCTTGCCTCCCCATGGCTGGCCAGAAGGCCTTACTTTATGCCTCCATACTCTCTTCTAGTTTCTTCTGAGGATTTGCCAGCTACCATGGCAACACCGGTCTCCCAGCTGCTTTGGTCTCTTCTGAATTCTCATGGAAACTGGCAGTGAAGCCAGAAGCCTATCACTTTCAGGGCACAGGGTGAGCAATAAGCAGGGAGAGAAAAATGTTCACTTGATGCTTTTACCAGAAGGGACAGCAAGGATAATCCAGATGGGCTGACGATCAAAGGCGCCTGGACTTAGCCGGGTTGTGCAACAAGAAAAGACATCCTTTTCAGAGATTCTGGGTTTCAGTTCTCTTAAGATAAAGTAGTAATGCCTTGTATGGAGAAGGCTGGACTTTAAAACTTGAATGAGCTACCGGAGCAGAGAAGCCAGCTATTTCCACAATACCCACCTGTTGCAATCAAGCACTTTTCAAAAGTGATCTGAGAGCCATCATTAAGCTTCACCATGTTGCCTCTGACGTCCAGCTGTACTACCTGGAACAGTTACACACACACATGAGGTAGATGAAATAAGCTCTGAAAAGAATTTTATTGAGATAGAACCCATATAACATTAAATTTATCACTTAAAAGTACAGAATTTTGTGTTTTCTGTTTGTTTGTTTTGTTTTTTGTACCTGGGATCAAACTCACAACCCCGAGCTTGCCTGCCAGGCACTGTCGCCACTGAGCTAAATCCCCAGGCCACAATTCAGTGGTTTTTAGTATATTCACATCATGTAACCATCACCACTATTTAATTCCAGAACATTTTCACTCTCTCCAATCCTCTGGAACTTTTAGCCATTGTCCCAATGAGAAGAATGAATTATTCTTAAGAAACCATCTCTAAGGCCAGACGTGGTAGCACAGGCCTGCAGTCCCAGCACTAGGGAGGAAGTTTGAGTCCAGCCTGGACTACATGGTGAGTTCAAGGATTAAACTACATAGTGAGACCCTGTTTTTAAAAAACAACAATCTCTAAGTAGGCACTGGAACCACAGTTTCTGGTACCCAGTATAAATTCCTAAGCAGTCAACATCAGAGCCAGCAGGTCCTGACCCCAAAGGTCCTACATGATTTGTGGGCATAGAGAAATTGCTAAGCCTTTTCTACTAGGCTACTGGAGTCCTGACTTCCTGGTTACAGCTCTCCTACACCCACAATACCTCTCTCTTCACAATGCTTTCCTCAACGTTTCATCTTCCCTGAACCTCAGCTCTCCCTCGAGGACCACTTACTTACATACACAGACTGCACATCTACCCACACGCCACATCTCAGGCCAGGCAGAGCTGCTGGCGATTTGCAGGTTTCCTGAGTCTTGTACCTTCGCTCTCCACTACAGAACACCACCCACATCCCTACACATCACCGTTACCCAGCCACCTCCTGGCTACTCCTCAGGCACCGAAGACCTCGGAACCTGGTCATATGTTCCCTCAGAACCATATCCAGATTCTTGTTAACTCCTAAACCAGTACTTTCCACCTCAAATATCTTACTCTTGGGCCACAATTTTCCCAACTTTGTCACAGTGTCACTGTCTTCTATATGTGCTTTTTTTTGGTACACAACCAAAATTTTATTCACTTTTTAACTATTTTACAGAGGATAAAATCAAAGAAAATAAAACAGAAAAAAAGCAATGAAGATAAACTAGTTACCATAATGTCTCTTGTGGTGTTCAAAATAGCTGCAGGTAGCTTCAGACATATTAAAAATCAAACAGAACCAAATAGACCAGAAACAACAAAAACAAAGCAATGTACGCAATAAAGGACTTCAAAATAAGTTAACAGTAAACTCAAAATGGCTACCATAATCTGTCTTGCTTTTAAATAGCTGCTCACACCATCAGATTTAACATACTCAAACAAAGAAAAGACAATAAAATGCAACCCAAGAAAATAATGAAAATGATATGGTTCCAAGGGAGATCACCTCCTGGTGAGGCCTGGTCCAAAATTTACTCAGAACATTTCCTATATTTTTTTGTTTTCTTGAAATTCTTTCCTTTCTTAATAATATGGTTGTAGTAGGTCATGTTTACATGCCTTGTATTTAGTGAGTAAAAACGTTTTTAAAAGTGCAAAAGAGAAAATCCTCATGGTCCATCCCTCATCCCTCAGAAAGTACATATTGAATCCATGGTGAGGATTGAAAGTCTCCCAGCACCCAGAGTGGTCAGGACTCAACTGCAGTGGACACCTGGCTCCTGGACCTTAGCCTCAAGGCGGGTCCAACCGTTTCCCCAACCCTCTTTCTGGGTGGTAGCTGTAGGACAGGACCACAAGACACCCCACCGTCCCACTGCAGACTCAGGGGCGCCCTGGGTCTTTGGTGTCCATGACCTCAAACTTGTCTGCCTCCTACTGTCAGGGTCTCTGTGTCAGAGTCCGTGGAGACTTCCAAGGAGTCTGAGTTTTGGAGAAACGGGAGGGAGGCCGGGAACAACAGAGAATCTGGAAACTGTCATCCGGGCAGAGGAGGTCTTCGGGCAAGGCTGGGGCTGGGGCTGGGGCTGCAGCCCCCTGGGGGCTTCCCTGGTTGTGGCACCCAGGCTCTCCACAGGCCTGCTGGTGGCTGGAGGCGGAGGAGAAGGTGAGCTCCGCAGCGAGGACAACCCCGGAAGGGACAGGCGCGGAGTCCTGGAAACCTGCTGACGCTGGGAGCACGGGGGCGACCTCCGCAGCGTCCTCCGCAGGCGCTGAGAGCTCTCCCGGGCCGCGAGGCCTGGGCCGACGCTGTAGTCCTAGCTCTTCCCGCTTAAACCTGGCCCGCCGGTTCTTAAACCACACCTTGACTTTTTCCTCTGACACCTTCAGCCTTTTCACCAGCGCCGCCTCTGCTCCGGGGTCGATGCTTCTCCTTAGCGAACAGAGCCTCCAGCTGGCTCACCTGCTCGCTGGTGTACACCGTGCGCTCCTGCCGTGTCTGGTTTGGTTTTGGGGGCCCTGGGAAGGCTGAGGGGCCCAAGGGACGTGGGAAGTCTGAGGGGCCGATAAGACTGGAACCTCTGGAGGGCAGGGAGTAACTGGGGTGCCTGGGGCAAAGAAGGGGTAGTGGGAAAAATGGGTCCTTGGACACCCCAGGGACCTGAGAACACTGGGGTTTCTGAGGAATTGGGGGAACCTGGCACTACCTGGAGGTTCATGGCACCTAAGTTCCAGGACCTAAGTTACATGGAGCACCTAAGTTACTCTTGGGCCCTAGTGGGCGTGAGGGAACTGGGGGAACTGGAAGATACCGGGATGGTGAGGGCTTTGGGAAACCCTGGATGTCATCAGACTGCTGCATCCTGGCTGCTGCTCTGCTCCTGTACCTCTCTATATGTGCTTTCGATTTCTCTGTCTAGCTGGCTGTGTCATTTGACCTAATCAGTGTTGATGATCTGTTCTCTTTCTGGCACCCTTAATTTCCTTGCTGTAACCAGCAAAAGAGAACTTTGAAAGTCAGAACTTTATAATTTTAGGGACGAGCTGCTTCTCCAAACTTTACTAAGCCAAGGCCATAACCGCCACCACCTCCTCCTCTCCACCTTCTCCTCTCCTCGGCCCGGATGAATGGACAGAATTGCAGATGCAGGCCTCAAGAGCTCAGAGTCCAGTTTCACGTCCACAGGGAAGAGAGGGCTGAAGCAAGCCTGGCACTGTCTGTCGTCCCATTCTACTGCCTCTCATTTCCTTGGAGCTAGCTTTGAATAAAGTCTGTTTTTCCTTTCCCTGTAACATAATAAACGGCCCACCATGGTCTGCGTGGGGAGCAAGCTGAGCACCTGAGCGGCCAGCTGCCAATGCTACTTCTTATGGTTCAGAGCTTGAGCTCTGAAGCCTGAGAGACTGTGTTATACTCTGCTCCACTCCTTACTGGCTGTGAGACCATAATTTCCAAAAATATTTGTTGAATGTCTATTATGTTCCAGGTGCAGTGCTAACTGCTAGGGACAGAGTGGTAAGCAAGACAGATATTTTCCATCTTCAGAGTTTAGAAGCCAAGACGAGCAATTTAACAAGCACTAACAGTAATCAACAGTAACAAATGTGACATGCGTGGTGTCATGGTTTAGATTTAAAGTGTCCCTCATGCACTTACAAGTGGTGTTTCTGCCTTGGAAGCTAGCCAATTGTGAAATAAACTATGAACCCTAATAAACTTTAATTTTTGTTTTGTTTTGGTTTAGGTTTTTTGAGACAGGGACTTGCTATGCAGTTCAGACAGTCCTTGAACTCACTATGTAGCCCAGGTTGGCTTCAAACTCATAGTGATCCTCCTGTCTCAGCCACCCAGGTGTCGGGATTATCTAAACTGCCAAACTGAACAGGATATTAGGACATTTCAACTTCTCTGTCTCTGTCTCTCTCTCCTCTGTTTTTTTGGTGCTGGTGATTGAACCCAGGGGACTTGTGGATGCTAAGCAATGTGTTCTGCTGCTGAGTTATATCCCTAAGCCTACGATTCTTTTCTTTTCAGATTCCTGGGCCAGAGTGACATCCTCCTTGTGACTCCCTCCAGCCCTGGCTTCTGTCCTGGGCTCTCCTTGTGCTACACTCTGGAGCCTTCCCTAGTCTCCTTTGTGGGAACGTTGGGGCTGCCCAGGGTTTGAGCTTTGCCTCCCTCCCCTCACTACTGACGTTCTTCCCTGGGAGGCCCTGCCGACTCTCACAGTTTCAATTCCTGCACATATTCAGGATTCCTGCAACTCTACTTGAGCCGGTCTCCTCCCTGAGTGGCACAGTCACACATGTAACTGCCCAGAAGCCACCTCCGCACTGAGACGGACCTCCAGGACTGAAATTCCCCTTCCCCTTAAAACTAGTTCATCCTCATAGCATCTGTCTCTATTGGGTCCCACCTCTATCCACTCAGATGCTTCGTCCAAGGAGGCCTCAGCTCCCTTTCCCAGTCGTTATCACCTTTTCTTTTTATTGCAGTTCTGGGGTGCTGGGAATCCAGCAGGGCTTCAGAGACCATCACTTTTTTTGTTTTGTTTTGAGACAGGATCTCGATATGCAATTCAGGCTGACCTCCAATCTATGGCAATCCTCCTGCCTCAGCCTCCTGAGTGCTGGAACAAGTGTGCACCACCATGCCCAGCAACATCACTTTTCTATCAAGAAGTAATACAGTATTAAGAGCTTGGGCTCTAGAATCGTAATATCTAGGTTTTAATTCCGTAGTCAGACAGATCTGGACTCAAGTCTGTCTCTCGCTTATTAGCTATGTATGTATATGCAAGTTATTATAATTTATTTTAAAAACTTGATTTCTTTCTCTATAAAATGGAAATAAGCCTACTTCATAAGATTATTGAGAAAAGGAGACAATATACATAAAACATTTAAAACTGTGCCTACAAGACCAGAATAGCTATAATAAAATTTTCACTCTTTTCTTCTACTTTATTATCATCATGACTACTATCTTAAATTGGGTCCTTATCATCTCTTGCCTGGGTTGCAAAAATCCTTAAAATGTTCTCTCTGGTCTTATTCTCCTGCAATCCTTCCTTGTCACAGCCAACAGTGATTAGTGAAAATTCATTCTAAGTGAATTCACCTAAACTTCAACAGCTCCCTACTGCAGAGGAAACTCAAGCTCCTCCGCATGACGAGCTGTAATGACCATGTCCCTGCGCAACTTCTCCATTTTGTTTCCTGCCGCTCCCTAACTCAATTTTTGGGCTGCCTGTTTTCTTGCTTTTCCATATCCTTGATCCTGTGCTGTTCCTTTTTATTGAATGGTTTTTGTTTGAATGCTCTTTGCTCTCCTCTAATTTATGCTTTCTTCATTCCCAGAGACTTTCCATTCTACAAGATTTTTCCCCTCTATGAAGCTTCCCTGATTCCATCACTTTCCTGAACTCTACCCAGCAATTCCCACAACACATTGCAGCTCTGTCTTCTATATGTTATAATCATCTGTCCATGTTCCTGTCTACTACCACTAACCTCAAGAGGGCGGGGCCTATGCGTTCTTCACTCAGAGGGCACACTTAACGCAAATGTTCTGCTACAGACCTGTATTTTACCTTCCCCATGTAATGTCCCATTCTCAGAGGAATGTGCCTGTTCCTATCAAAGGTGAACCCTCCCACTCATGCTCTGGATTCCAATAACTCTGGGCTTTGTTCCTTCAGCAATATATATTTATTGATTTGTTATCAATAATCCCAGAGAAGCTACCTCTGCTCCACCCAGCTTGGCACTGCCCACTGCCAAAGTAGTCGGACCTGTACAATAGTGCACAGACTTTTGTTTCCAACAAATGATGAACATGCAAAAAAAAATCCCAGAGAAAAGTTAATATGGAAAAACAGAAAGGAGTAGGATGAGCAGGAGTACAAAGAGAAACAGTAACCACTTTTAGGTTATGGTCCTAATAATCTGAGGTCCTTGTGAAAATTTAGCCAGCATAGTTCCCTAGGCTTTGATTCTAGTACTTTCTCTAGCCGGACACACTAAGCAATATTAATCCTACAAGGAGCCTGACCCTCTCTGGTGAACTACAATGGCGGGACAGATGTAGAAGTCACAGTACTTGCGGGCTGACATCTATGTAGGCCTTGATAAAGGCAGGAGCCTACAGGCTCACCTTTTTTCCAGTGAGAACAGCCACACCACCATTCTCAATGTGAGGCAGGTCCTGAGCAGACACATAGAAAGAAGGTGGCTGGAAATATATGCTGTGTGGAAAAGAAGGGGAACATGTTATAAGCACCTGGAATTACTATAGGTTTCCCCTATATCTTCAGTAAAATTATGTCTATCATAAAAAAAATGTAGGACATTTTTCAGTGTAAGTCTCTGGGACTAACTCTTGGTCATGACTTGCCTACATAGAGGTGTTCTGGATTAGTGGTTCTACACTGGCCAAAAACTTTCTCCCAGAGGACATTTGACAATGTCTAGAGACACTCTTGGGTGTAATGATATGGCCAGTCTACTGATATGTAGTGGGTAGGGGCCAGAGATGCTGTTAAACAGCCTATGAAGCAAACTCGGACATAGTGATCCCAGCACTATAGAGACTGAGGCAGGAGGATTGCAGCAAGTTTGAGGGCAGCCTGGACTACATAATGAGTTCAAGTATGGCCTGAAATATATAGTGAGACCTTGCCTCAAAACAAACAAAAGTTCAAGCAGCCTATGAAACACAGGATAGGTCAACCCCCCACACACAAAACAATTATTCTGCCCCAAATGTCAATCAATGGTGTTGAGGCCAAGAAACCTGGCTCTAGATATAGGATCATTTTAATGAACAAGAAGGATACCCAAGAGGCTGGCATTCACATATCTACTAAAATTAGTGCCTCGGAATCAAGGAAAACAAAGTCTAGTTCCTAGATGATCTGCTTGAAACAAGCAAGCACAGTGGTATGTGACTGTAGTTCTGCTGCACAGGAGGCTGAGTATGTGGATTTCTTAGGTCTAGGTGTTTGAGATCAGCCTGGGAAACACAGCAAGATCCCAACTCAAAAAAATAAGTAAATAAAAAACAGAGTTCTTTATGATATATTAGTTAAGGGGTGGCTAACTTAATTGGAAGTATGTGTCTTACTTGAAAATGTTGAAGCAGGTAAGTTTGTAAAATTTAATCCCTTGTCAAAGGGATCACTAATGAGGAAAAACCTAAAGCCAAAGAACATGGTACTAGAATTGAGAGATTTTTGGGGTGTTTGTGTGGTGAGTAGAACCTATTTTTCTTCTTCCCATTTAAAAATTAGTACATGTTTGCAATACATAATAAATACATTCATCAAGGGAAATTGGTACATAAACATATTGTATTTTGATTCTTTTTACTTCCCCTTCCATCTCCCGACCCGCTGATTCCCTTCTGATATCCGCAGTCTATCTCCCTGTTGGAATTGAGAGATATAAGGGGTCCTTTATAAGGAACAGACTTTTAGATCTGTACCTCCAAGTCTTTTGTGCAAACATTCTGATAAAGAGGGTCTTCCTTACAGGATTCACACTCTACACTCATGATTCTGAATGCCTACTAGTGTGTCAAAGAGAGTGCCATTAAACAGTTTCCTTTGCTTTTATGAATCATGTCCAGGCAAGTATAAAGAAGCAACAACACAAGACAAACGGACCTTCACCAGAGAAGTCTAAAGTCCTGGAAAAAGAAAGGTCAGTATTTCAGAGGCCAACATTAAATTGCCATTGTTGGTAGTTTTTCTAGAAACAGAATCCAGAACGCTCTTTGTAGCTTGCTGTCTCTGAGCCAGACCAGGTGGATACCATAGTGGAGTGGAGTGTACAGCCAAGTTATCCTTCTTATTGGTTGCACATAGTCTATGGCAAAACCCTAACCTATTCCTTGTGCTCAGGTGAAACTGCTAGGCAGGCCCACTTTCTATAAACAAATAAATTTACCTTCTCTCTTTACCATTCCACTGTTTGAATCGCAATGTCTTTGTGACATTTGGATCATCTGAAAACCAGAGTTCTTTTGAAAGAGGGGGGCGCATGTATGGCAGTTCAGGATCTTCAGATACAATCAGTACCTTCAGACAGAAAAATAATAATGCTTATCAGAGCCAAGTCAATTATAAAAAGGCAAATGTCAACGTGTTCATATTAGCTAAGTGGTTGCAGATTGTATCTTGGTGCCAAGCAAAATAACATGCACCTTACTTACCCTGGCCCCAGGATCCCGAGCCCGGATGGATCTGGCTGCAGCAAAAGCAGCAGTGCCTCCACCAATGAGCAGGAAAGGAACATGACTTGGGACACTGACTTGAGGAACTGGTTGTTCTCCTGCTGAACCTGTAAGCAATAGCCAGAGATGATAAATCTTTTTTAAGTCTTACATGACTCTTTGCCACTATTAAAAAAAAAAACTGATTGGAGCTTGGCATGGCAAAGCACACCTGTAATCCCAGCACTTGAGAGGCTGAGGCAGGAGAACTGCCATGAGTTCAAGGCCAGCCTGGGCTACACAGTGAGTTCAAGGCCTGTCTGAACTATATAGCCAGAACCTGTCTCAAAACAAACAAACAAACAAAACATTGCCTTGCACTTGTCTCAATGCTTCACATAAAGCTACCAAAACATAGTATTTATACTAAGCTCAACACACTTGCTAAGCTAGGGGTGTGGCTCAGTGGCAGCATGTGCTAGCACTGTGAAACAACAATAATACTTCATAGTATCCTGATGGAAGAAGGAAGTATTCCTTTCATTCATTCTATAAGTGAAACTATCAAAGAAAAGTGGGGTGGTGGTGAATTTGTTAATGTCATTCATTAGTTCTGCATAGAACTAGAACCTTACTTAGATAGTCAGTTATTTATAAAATATATTACCCAGGCATGGTGGTGTAGGGTTGTAATTGCAGTACTCTGGAAGGCTGAGGCAGAAGGATCACAAGTTTGAGCCTAAGCTGGGGAACTTACTAAGACCCTGTCGAAAAAGAAGCAATAACAGGGCTGGGGATTTAGCTCAGTGGTTTAAGTGCTTGCCTGGTAAGCATGAGGTCGTGAGTTCAATCCCTGGTACCAAAAAGAAAAAAAAAGCAGCAGCAGCAGCAGCAATAACAAATGGGCAGGAAATGCAGCTAAGTGTGAAGGGCCTGGGTTTCCCCATTAGTATTTCAATAAAACAAAGCAAAAAAAAAATACATGTACAAGAAACTATATATTAGAAGGCTTCTGTCCTTCCTATTAATTTTCTGATGACCACCAGAAAAATACCAGGTTCAATTTCACCTTTTGTTAGCAATAAAGGGGGAACAAGCAGGAGGTCAATCAGGGATTATTATCCAGTGTTCAAGAATAAGAAGTGCTGCTGTTGAAGAAAGCAATGCGAACTGCACACCTAGACTGTGGGGCTTATTATAGGATTAAAACATTTCTCTCTGGAAAACCAAGTGAATCATGTGGGGTGGAAGCCATGGCTAAGACTGTGCTTCGGGAAAATAAATACAACTTTAACAAACTCAAAACTCTAAAGACTCAAAATGGACCAACGTATTTTCCTCACTGAAAAAAATGGCTTTTTTCCCAGTAGTTCTCCTTACCAAGCTTGCCTTTTAATAATCTAAAATAAACAAAACAAAAAAGAATCTAATACAAAGAAAAGCAATCATAATTATCACTAATTTTATTCTCAAGCCCAAATGCTAGCCAAATACTTTAGCAAATTGGTCTCAGTTCTGCGGTAATACCACAGTCGCTAGAAGCTTAAAATCTCTGACATCATCGTTTCTACAAGATGCCTAGAAATCATAGCACCAAAGCTGTTTATAACTCCCTTTGTGAGTCTCATAGATAGCAAGAACTAATGGGATACTCACCAGATAATGCAGCTCTTCTCTGTTTCTCTTCCGGTGTCAGCCCTAACCCTGAGACTCTTTCATTGTATCGTTTCTGGTCACTTTTTATAGTCCTGTAGGCCTGTAGATCCAAACATGGAGAAAGTTTACTTCACCATACAGCTAAATCATAACACAAAGTAGTATCATCTTTCAATCAAATGAGAAGCTTTTGTCTACACAAAGTTAGTTCCTCTATGTTAAAATCACTAAAGGCAAAGATCTTAAGAAAAATGTATCAGGTATACATACACACAGCTGGTGTGAGAAGGTAAAAGCAGATGAAAATGTGCCAGTGTCAGATATTCTGAGGCTCTCTGTAAAGAGCTCTCTTATTGAATTTGAATGTATAGATAAAGCAATGACTTCTAATACTAGTAAGTACTAGCCAAGGCTAAAGTTTAAAATCAAGTTTAAATGGGTTTACAGAAATTGGTTTTAGACTATGCTGGACACTAGATGTGAAAACACTCTATGTGGCCCTTAGTATAAGCTGGGAAGTATGTTTTCTTGATATTTCAGTTATTGCCTGGTATTTAGATGCTTAGAAAAGGGGCCACCTGTATTCTATTTTTAAAAATTTATTTATTTATTTTTGTTTGTTTATGAGACTGGATCTCGTGTAGCTGAAACTTGCCTTGCATTCCCTAGGTAACCCAGGCTGACTTTCAATTCATGGTAATTCTCTTGCATCAGCCTCCCAAATGCTGGGATTATAGGCACTTGCCACCACACCTGGCCTATATCCCATTCTTTCATGGTAACTCCTCTTTCCTTCATGGGCCTATCTTTTTCCAAAACCAAGGAAAAGGAGTCTCAGACACACTCCACAAAGATACTAAATGTCAAACATCTTGCTTAAACGCCTACTGTAAATATAGTACGTATTTTCAATACTCTTTCCAATTGAACACTATTTTACCATTATGATTAGTTTGTTGTTACTGTTTTATAACATATAGCACCAGAATTTTTTATTATAACTTTTATATTATGTATTTTTTTCCGGTACTGGAGCTCAAATCAGGGATGGTTGACCACTGACAGTATCCCCAGTCTTTTAGATTTTTTTTATTTTGAGACAGGATCTTGCTAAGTTGTCCACACAAGATTTGAACTTATGATCCTCCTCAGTGTCAGTGCGGGGATTACAGGTATACATCACGGCATTGGGTTATATTTATTTTTTAAATTGCATTTATTTATTTGGTGCTGGGAATCAAACCTAGCACTTTGTGTATGTTAGATGAGTTGCTCTATGACTGAACTAATATTCCCTAGACTTATGAGCTACTTTGTAAAAGGTGGTAAGCAAAATAACTTTTTAAACCACATTTTTGTTCTTCTGTACCCCACAGAGTCAATATGACAGGTATTTAAGTGACTATATGCCAAATGAAATCCTAGTTAATTAAATGAAGACCGAGGGAGTATCAAAAACATATTGTAAGACTATTCCTACGATACTCTGTTACAGAGCAGCCCATTAGGGCTGGGGATTTAGCTCAGTGGCATAAGCGCCTGCCTGGCAAGCACAAGTCATGAGTTCAATCCCTGGTACAAAAAAAATATGAGCAGAGCAGCCCATTAAGTGACATGCTACAAACCAGGGGACTTGGATTCTGAGAGATGAGACTGACATTCGTCAGTCTGGAAACATTTAACATAGAAGACAAATGGAGTACAAAGTACTGTATGTTAAAAGAAAATAGCTGCTCTTTGGTTTGCTTTCTTGTTTTGTTTTTCTTTCCAATGGGAACCGGGGATCGAACTAATGACTGAGCACTTGCAAGGCAGGCGCTTATGCTGCTGAGCTAAATCCCCAGCCCAATAGCTGCTCTTTGAATTTACCACTAAATTCAATTAACATTCATTTCGAGAAGATTTTTTAAAATCTTGGCATCAGATTACTATACATACACTAGTCCAGTACATATTTTTTTGCCAGTATTTAATCATACTTAATTTTTTGTTTTAAAAAAGAGATTTTTGGCCTGGAGGTGGGGAAGCCCAGTGGCAGAGCATATGCATGAGGCCTGAGGCTCAATCCCTGGCACATACACACACAAAAGGACTTTTACCTGTAAAGTTTTCATTGAGTCAACAGTGAACAGAAAAAAACTGGGCCCATGCTCATTGACACTGATATCCAAAAATGCCTAAAAGCCAGCTAACACCTGTCTCTCAATGGCTCTGCACATTAACAGGACAGTGAGAAACAGCTTGAGATTTAGTGGGGAAAGGACTGAATGAGGCTCTGTGTGTATGTGTACTAGCTTTTAAGCTAAATGTTCTGATGGAGACATACTACATTAAAATTTACTCCCCCCCTTCCTATCACAGTTTGCACAATTTCCAATTAATGACAGAAATATATGTTAGATTAAGAAATTTATGAAAAATATTAGTGTAGGGCTAGGGGTTTGGCTCAGCAGTGTAAGTGCATGCCTGACAAGCGTAAGGTTGTAAGTTTGATCCCTGGTACCACACACACAAAAAAATAGTGGAAACAACTTTTCTAAACAGATGGATATGATGGTGTTTATTTAATTTAACAGGTTGTTTCCTGATTGAGGCAATGTGATACTATCAGTAGAACAATAGCAAATGGTCTGAATAATCCCACAAATTAGTATTTTTTTTTATCGGTACCAGGGATCAAACTCACGACCTCGAGCTTGCAAGGTAGGTACTTATGCCGCTGAGCTAAATCTCCAGCCCAAAATTAGTATTTTTGAGACATCAGACTGGCCTTGAACTCACAGTGATTGTTCTGCCTCAGCTTCCCAAGTGCTGGGATTACAGGCATGCACCACCATGCCCAGCTCTCACTAAATATTCTAAAGGCCACTTTGGCTCTGTTTGCCAAAAAATTAAAAAATAGAGGGTTGAGATTAGGGAATCTGCCTGAGGTCTTACAGAAAGACATCAATAACAACAAGAAAAACTCTCACATGGATGCCAATCAAGTATTCACGTTTACATCCAAGCAGCAAAAGCACTGTTCAAATTAATGTTTCTCACATTGTGGTTGCAGCCCACTGTAGGCTGACTAGCACCAAAAAAAAAAATAGAAAACACAGGAGTGTATCACAGTTAGAAGGATCACTGTTTGAAACGTTTCAATTTTATGTTTTTTTTAAAATTTATTATAAACTTCATTATTACACTGTAATATATGGTGAGATAATTATACAACTCACCATAATGCAGAAACCCTAAACTTGTTTTCCTGCAACTAGACGGCCCAACCAGGGAGTACTGGGAGACAGTGACACCTGAAGTGTGTTGCTTATGTCCGGGCTGCTGTGTAATCTTGATTTAGTTGCTACCACTGCAGAAAAGCCTGCACCTCAAAGACAGAATGTTGGAAATGGAAGCAGGCTTTTTAGGGCTTTTGTGGCAATCTCAGGATATTCCACCTTGACTTTTAATACAGAACCTATGGGTAGCTAAAGGTGTCTCAGAAGGCCACCATCATTAGTGATCTCAAGTGGTTGATCCTCTTCTAGCACAAAGTCTATTCACCTGGCTTTTCACAGTGGGAAACAGATCCGTTCTTTCTCAGTTTTGGGATGTTTTCTGATTGGGAATTAACAGTCGAACATTGAAAGCCGAGGCAGGTGCTCATGCACCAGCTGAGAGAAAGAAGGCTCAGTCTCTCTTTTGTTGTTGTTGGTATATTTTAGATATACATTCATTCAATTTTATGCATTGGTAGCTATGTAATGGAATGAAGATAACATGGATTTCTTTCTGTTGGTCACAGTAACATTTTTGTCTTTTTGACAAAAATGTTTTTTTGTTTTAGGTTTTTAGGGTCTCCTTATGCAGTTCAGGTTGGCCTTGGGCTCACTTTGTAATCTAGGCTGGTCTTGAATTTGCAACGATCCTCCTGCCTCAGCCTCCCACGTGCTGGGATTACAGGAGTGTGTCACCATGCCCAGCCATAGTAACATTTTTTAAAAGTCACAAATCCCGGGCCAGAGGTTTAGCTCAGTGCATAAGTGTCTGCTTGGCAAATGCAAGGTCGTGAGTTCAATCCCCGGTACCAAAAAAAAAAAAAAAAAAAGTCACAAATCCCTTGTGTGGGATGAAATGGAAAGAAGATAAATCTCCCAGTACAGGAATTGCTAAAGTAGTGATTAGACTGACATTGGGAATTGTTAATTATCTCAAATGAGAAAACAGTTATGCCAGTACATTGTTAAGGACTAAATATTCATGTCCTCTCTTGAACCCCCAGCCCCCAACATGAGAGTATACAGAGATGGGGCTTTTGGAAGGTGATAAAGGTTAAATGAAATTCTAAGAGTAGTGCCCTGATCTACTATGGCTGGTGCCTTTTAGAGAAGAGAAAGAGCCATCAAAGTCACCTCACAAGCTCTCCATCCCATCCCAACACAGCAAGGCGGGTGGTTGCACGCCATGGAGAGAACCCTCACCAGAAACTGAACCCTATCTAAGCTTGATCTTGTACTTCCAGCCTTTTGAACTATCAGAAAATAAACTATTGGTGTTTAAACCATGCAGTCAGCCTCTGGTATTCTGTTATGGCAGGCCAAGAAACCAACACAAACACTAAACAACTTTTAGCCATATCTCATGAAATCTGGATGTGGACTTTAAGTTAACATTTCTGATACTAATTTCAGAGAAAAAAGAGCCTCAGCCCACCTCATATCAAGTTTTTGACAGTTTAAAACCTAAAACAAAACTGGTCTGCTGAGTGTGGTGGCACATGCCTACAATCCCAGCACTGTGGGAGGCTGATGCAGGAGGATCACAAATTTGAGCCCTGTCTGGGTAACTTAGCGAGACCCTATCTCAAAACAAATAAACAATAAAATTGGTCTGGGGGCAAATCTGAGTGTGAGGCCCTGGGTTTAATTCCCAGTACTGCCTGAGGATACAGTTCATTGGTACAGTGCCTGCCTGGCAAGCACAAAGTTTTCAGATTCCTGGTAGCAAACAAACCCCCCAAATCCCCAGTATTGTTGGGGAAGAGGCAAAAAAAGCAAGCAAAATAGTTTGACAATAGCTGTAGGTAGACAAAAGCTTATCATTCAATCTGAAGCCACTATAATATAAAAGCTCTATTACCACCAGTGTTGGACAAACACAGAGGGCAATGAGGCATTTAACTGAATGGCTTGAGAGGAACTTGTGTTTCTTAGATATTTCTCAGACAGGAGAAATCAACAGTGACTGGCCCTGTGTTGTGGCGTGACATCAAGAGAATTTGCATGGCCAACTCTATGGAGGCCATCCAACTCTGGTATGGTAACACAAACCAGAGGTACGGTAACACAAAACAGGTTTACACTGTTGCAAACATATCTTAACACAAACACTTTACATCTCTTTTTGAATGAATGGGGTAGACTGATGGGAAAAGCTGGGAGAGAGATGAAATGGAAAAGTTAGGGCTCAGAGGGTAGTATCTGACTCGTGAATGAGAGGCACTTAAGAAAGCAATCTACATGAATGTGTTAGCTTGTACCACTTTGGCCAATAGTTTGACCAAATAAAAGATTACCAAAGGGACACTGCCAAACGAGTTCAATTTGAAGTGGAGGTTGTGGCTAAAGGGTTGGGAGAACATTGTAATTTCTATGGCTTTTGAACCTCCTCAGAAGCATTCAAGAAAATGCCTTTTCATAGTGAAGGTGGAGCTGATTCCCACAAAATACAAAAATTACATTTTACCTAAAATGATTCAAAATGAATGGTGCTTAAGTTACCTTTATTTGCTTACTCAACATTTACTCTTTGAGACTGTTTTGTTAGATATGCAGCGCTAAAGCACAATATAATTTAGCATCATAAAAAAGTATGAAATTGGCAAAAATTTCAAAGAAAGGGTTGACGATGAGGATTTGGCTTTAAATGTATGACTTTAGATCTATCTGGCAGGACTTCAACAGTTTGAAAAATGAGATTTGAGGACTCTAGTGGCTGACAATGTCCCTTTAAACACCTAAGAAAAGCACATGCTGTGAATGTTTTACTATATTCTAATGGATCAAATTCTTATTAGTGCCATGATCTTACCCACCCTATCCCAAAATATATTTTAGTGTAAGTATCTTACATAATAAACTCCTGCCCCCGTGACTGTTGCTCCTATAATTAAGAAGTATACTAGTCTGCTGCCTTCTTTCCCAGAAGCACCCGTAGACGCTAGTGATCTAGAAGGGAATCCTAGGTGATGGCACTGCACAACTGTAGGTGAAGATGAGGCCAGGAAAGAAACAAAAGGAAATAGAAAAAGCACTAAGTATTAATGAAGAAACATTCAATAGAAAGGAAGGGAAGCATTTCTGGTTACTCTGTGCAACAAAGGGGAAAATGCTGCTCCAGGATTGGAGGAGAATGTGTCTTCCATCAGAGTATGTTATCAGACAGATCTCACCTATTTCCTACACTGATTTGACTGACAACTGGCAAGAACTACTTACTCCTCTTGTGCAGTTGGGTGTCAGGTCAGGTATGAGGTTATAGGTGGCTTCCAATATTTGCAAGTCCCCTATCTTAACCTAGTGACCAAGGAATAAAGAAAAATTCCCTGTCTTCTCAATGGAGAAAGACCTAATACTGAAATGGCCTTCAACCATTTCCTGTTGGTAATTAAAATGCAGCTTTTGTCAACCGAGGGTATAAGTAGGTGTTACCAGAGTTGGATCTCTCAAACTTACAGGATCCAACTTTAGACTGATCTGCTTAGTCATGGTAAGCCCTGCCAAATTAAAAAAAAGAAAACAAATAAAACACCCACAGAATAATCCCTCTGTGACATGCTATGTTGATCTAAGTTCATTTATGGAGGTATAATTGTGCTAATATTATAAAACAATTAAACAGCATATTTCTCACCTCAAATTCCATTCTAAAATTGGAGATACTAGGCCTGCTTTTTTAACTTAGTCTTTGGGCAAGACTCAGGGATAGTTTTCCTTTTAGGACTACTTAATATTTTTGATTGAAGGCTGTTGCTGTTGTTTTGTTTTTAAAGTAAATCTCAAGCTGAGGAAAAAGTAAAATATTTGACATAAGTATCAAAATCAAATATTGTGCTATGGAGCTGCAATGAATTTTTACTTTATTCATATGTTACTGTGTTACATCCAAGAGAACAGGTACAATTTTGTAGGTTAGTCAAATTAAGAAAACACAGTGGGTTTCAAGAATAAAAAGACAAGTTAAAAGAGCAAAGATCAATCCACGTGAGATTAAATTTCTACCATTCCCAAGCTGGCTCCCATAGGATATTAGATAATAGGCACCTTAAGGAAAGCTTTTTGGAAATTTTTTCAAAAGAAGAAAGGGGAATTAGTTGCAAAAGTTTGAAAGCAGAGTAATGCTGAGTCTACCAGCGGGAGCTGTTTAGCAGCTTCTCTGCACAAGCTGCTTTTCTACTTACATATGCACCAGCTCCTATGGTTGATAAGCCCACAAAAAGGACTAACACAGAATTATCCATTTTGCCCCCTGATGCACCAGAGCTAGCCATTTGTCTTGTCATCTGGACTTCTAGTGGAACATGGCATCGCTGGAACAAGTTGCCTAAAGGAACACAATTTATTAAAAGACACAAACACACACACATAAAAATACAATAGTTAATACATGTTTATGATTAAATGTCAATGCACTGTAAAATTACTGCACAGTGGGCTGCATGTCATTCACTGTTCAATGACCAAAACCAAATATAATTACAGCTGTTGTATGTACAAGCACTACAGATAATCTGAATGCATACCCCTAAATTGCTGGAGGTTGTGGCTGCTCCTGCTGTCGCTGTTTGGCTACTTTACTGCTGCTTGGTGCCTTCTGCCTCCCTGCCACGCTACCCTGCCTTGGAACCAGTCAACTATGGACTGAACCTCTATAAACTGTAAGTGAAAATAAACTTTTCCTCAGAAAATTTGCTGGGTTTTAAAAAGTACAATTTAATGCAGCCTAGTGAGGAAACTTGCAGCTTCCAGAAAAGTTCATGAAAAACATACAAGAAGTTCATCAAATACCTCTTCCTTCACCATAAAAGAAATAAACACAGATAGCTGACCAGCTAGGTAGAAATAGTCATCCCTTGGTATATTCAGGGGATTGATTAAAGGATCCCCAGAGGGTATCGAAATGTGTAGTTCAAGTCCCTTGTATAAAATGGTGCGGTATTTGTATGTAGTCTATACTTATCTCATTGTATATTTTAAACCATCTCTAGATTACTTATCATGTCTAATACAATGTAAATAGTTGCTATACTGTAATTGTTTAAGAAATAACAAGTAAAAAGCCTGCACACGTTTAGTACTGACACAATTTCTTTTGAAAAGTATTTTTGATCTATGGTTGGTTAAATCCATGGGTACAGGGGGACAACTGTAGAAAAAAGAAACAGGATATCAGGGACATTATGGAAATTAAATGGCTCAAACCTTGCACATTTAAAACCCTGCAACACAAGCTAACTTGGACACAGTTTAGTCTTGTGTGAAATAAAGAAATGTTAAAGATTGGAAGAAAATCAGAAAAAAATTTCATAAATGAATTTAACACCCCAATTGAAGAATTTCAGGTGAAATATCTTCTAGAATAACAAAACTTAAAGTGTCTGTCAATGACGTGGTTCTTACTCCTCCAAAATAATAAAAGGCTATTTTCATGTAAAACTACAAACAACTAAGTAATGATCTGATGATCATAACACTTGCATGTAGAAATCTAAGACCGATTTCTTTTTTCAGGGGGATGCTGACATTTTCAGATGAAGGTAGGGCTTAGTACTTTCCCTGTCATGAGTTCTCATGGATGCTGACTATTGACCTAAAGCAGCAATTCTGTTTTTTTAAGGACCACGTAGTAAAAACTTTCAGCACTACAGGCCAGTCCGTCTCTGCTGAAATTATTCAATTCTGCCAATGTTCCATAAAAGCAGTCAGACAATATGCACACAGCTATGCTCCAATAAAATTTTATTTACGGACACTAAAATTTGAATTGTACACAGTTTTTATCAGTCCGGTTGTTACCCTCTCTCTTCCCTGCACTGGGGACTGAACCCAGGGACTTCACACAGCTATATCCTGGGAAAACACTTTCATTTTTTGTTTTGAGACAGTCTTGCCAAGTTATTAAGTTAGTTTACCACGCAGGACTCTAACTGGGGATTTTACTGCCTTAGTTTCTCAAGTACTAGGACTACAGGCATGTACCACTGTGCCCAGCAAATATTGCTTTTACTGTTTTGCAGTGATTTAAAAACATGGGAAAACTGCCTGGTATGATGGTGCAGGCCTTTAATCGTAGTACTCTGGGAAGATGAAGCGATAGGATGACAACTTTGAACCCAGCCTGGACAACTTAGCAAGATCATGCCTCAAAAGTTAAAAAAAAAACAAGGGACATAACTCCATGTGAAAGCCCTGGGTTCAATTCTCCATACCACCAAAAAAAAAGTAAAAAACAGTTTGCTAAATGAGAGATACAAAACAGCAGGCGGCAACTGACCAGGTGTAGCCTGTAAAACAGTAGTTCTCAAACAAGAAAGTAAGTCATTATCCCCAGCAGGGGTTGTCAAAATGTAGGTAACTCCTCACCAAAAAAAATAGTAGGTTGCCAGGTCCCAATGTCAGAGTTTCTGAATCAGCAAGTCTTGGAAGGGTCTCAGCAATTTTAATTTCTTTTAAAATTTTATTTTAAAGAGAATAAAACAAAACAAAGCAAAATAGAACACAGAGCAGAGCAAAACAATGCAAACAACGCAGGATTTCAGAATAAGGTAACAGGAAATCAACAGTGGCTACTATAATGTCTCCTGTTTTCTTCAAAATAGTTGTCCATATCTTTTAAGAATTATATTAGAACATAGTTGCAGTACATAATTACATTCTTTGTGGGGAGTTGTTATAAGTACATATCTTCATTCTTTTTACTTCCTCTTCTCCTCTCTTCCCTCCCTTAACAATTTGTCTTCCTGCCTCCCTTCCTTTGTCTATTCTTCTTCTTCTTTTTTTTTTTTTTTGGTCTTTCTTGAAGCAGGATTTCATCGTATAGTGCAGGCTGACCTTGAACTCACTATGTAGTCCAGGCTGGTTTTGAACTCAGTGATCCTCCTGCCTCAGCCTTGAGTGGTGGGATTACAAATGTGCACCACCACACCAGGCTCTCTTTCTGGATTATTGAGACAGGGTATTGCTATGTAGTCCAGGCTTGGCTTGAACTCACGAGGATTCTCCTGCCTCAGCCTCCCAAGTGCTGGGACTACAGGTGTACATCACCACACCTGGCCCAATTTGCATTTCTAACAAGTTCCTATACTATAGCATGCATGCGTTGCAGGCTGTTTATATCACTGAAAGTTCTAAAAGGTTCCCCTTCACTGTCCTAAGTGATGATGCAGCTGAGAGGTAGGGAGCATTGCACCATAGTTTAAGAACCACTTCACTGGCTGGTAGATGCACTCCTGTCCTGACTAGGCTTTAAGAGATGCACCTCACAGGGCCCGGTATGGTGGTATCCCCTATAAACTTGCAGGAATTATAAGTAGGGACTATGTTTCACAGTGTCAGGGCAGAGAGGTGAAAACATAAGCCCAAGCACAGGCCTATGGTCTCCAGTTAAAATTCTTGGGGCCATATGTATTTTAGCACTCAGAATTGTGTGGTCCTAAGTATATTATATAGTGCATATACCATATAGTAACACATGGCACTATTATAGGCAAAAAGCTAGAGTCAAACACATTGCTATGATCAATGACACTAAGTGGGATTTTAAAAACTACAAGTAGCTTCTTTACAATTCAGGTAAACTAGTGAATAAGGTATAAATGATAGGTATATTTTAATTCTGAATTATAGATAACAGACTTTAGACCTATGTTGTTAGAAAAGGAAGAAAATTTTTTTCTTTTATTATTTCTTACCTGCTTTAGAATCCTTCATCACCATGTGAAATAAAATTGTTTAGTACTTGGAAATAATAAACTATGAAAACAAAAACATGAAAGGGGGAGAAGTTTATATCAATCTGGGCAAGATTTTCGGAAGCCTATAAAAATGATAAAGCACCAAAAGTAGAAATGGGTGACTCTCAGAGCTTGGAAAATGAAACTGGTTAGAAAAAGTTCCACATGGTTAAGCTTAGTTAATGGATTTAGTTTGTTCCCCATCTCCATCCCAGGTTCATCTATGAAAATAAATTCTTTTGTAATTCTGGGTAGACATGTTGGTGCACACCTATAATCCCAACACTTGGGAGGCTGGGGGGATCACCATGAGTTTGAGGCCATCTTGGGCTACATAATGAGTTCAATGCCTGCCTGAACTATATAGCAAAACCTTGCCTCCAAAAATTAATTAACTAATTCTGTTTATCCTTTTGGAAGATCCATAAATATAGATACTATAACAAGCTTGTTTTAGCTGGGTGTGGTGATATGTGCCTGTAGTCTTAGCACTTAGGAGGCTGACACAGGATGATAAATTCAAGGCCAGCCTAGAATACATAGAGACACTATCTCAAAAAAATAAAAATAAAACCAAAACCAAAACCTATGTAAATTTGTTTTAATTTAACACTGATGGGTTTATTCTGTTGTTTGCGTGCATTTCACAAGCTAACAAAACTAAATACAGATTTGGGAAAAATTCAGCAGCTTTTGCCTCAATTTGCCCGCCAAAAGAAAAAAAGATATTTAAAAGTATGTTGGCTTTATCATGACAATTTTTTAAATTGGTACCGGGGATCGAACTCACGACCAAGTGCTTGCAGGGCTTATGTCGCTGAGCTAAATCCCTAGCCCCGCATGTTGGCTTTAAAAGAAGTAAATGGGTAGACATTTAAACTACTGCTTGGACAAAAATGTAATACAGCAATGTTATTAACTAACCAACTTTTTACATACCTAAAATGACTTTTAATTTTGCATGAAGTACTAAGTTCAGCATTGTATAGATGGGTGCCTTTCTCCCTACAGTTTCAATGCTTTAGGAAATTTTCCATCATGACTGAAATATACCTTTTCACTTCATTTATTAAGTGGGAAAAGCTGACTTACTCCTTAATTTCTCTTTATTGTGCCTGTTTGCTTCAGATATCTGTAGTCAAACTGCACATACAAATCACAAGTTTTCTTCCTTGCTCTTGGGATTCAGTTCCCAATAAGTCAATTTATTCTGTACAACAGTGTCTGATACATAGTAAGTATTTGCTCAAAAATATTTATTGAATTAGTGAATGAAAGAAATAGAAATTCTTTCTAATTCTACCGACATTGACTGAATATTTTTATTTTATTTTTGGAATAGGGAACCAAACTCAGGACTTTGCACTCACCAAACAGGCACTGTGCCACTGAGCTAAATCTCTACACCCCCATTCCTTGAACATTTTAAAGAATTCTTTCCAAAGACATTTTTAGCCAAATCTCATTCATCTAAGGTAGCTTAATAATACATTAGTAACCCTGAATACCACAGACTAGCATTAAAATAGTATCTACAACAGCAATCTCATTTCTCTAGGTTTCATATGATTTTGATTTTCCATATTCTCAGGTCTTTTCTAGGAAGGCATCTACACATTGAGGCACACTGGAACCCCAAATGGTTAAGAGGTCTATACATTCCTGAGACTTGATTCCTGAACATCAAACTGGTTTTGCCAACATGATAAAACCCAGGGAAGGTCAACCCAACACAGTGTGTGCCTATTGTAGCCAGATGCCTCATTGTGTTTTTGTTTGTCCCCCACCCCAAACCTTACTAGGGACTGAACCGTGGGCCTTTGTGCTGAGCTACAGTCCCAGCTGTTAGTTTAATTTGGATTTTGACAGAGTCCTGATTAATTGCTAAATTGCCTAAGCTGGGCTCGAACTTGCAATGATCTTGCCTCAGCCTCCTAGAGTGCTCGGATTACAGATGTGCGCCACCATACCTGACTAGATGCCTCTTTGTAAGAAATCCAATAACTATTTATCAGCCTTTTTAAAAATATAATTCCTTGCTGAAATTTCAGAAGAAACAGAGTTTCTTCTAACTACAATACAGTGTGAACCACTCTGATAAAGGCATAAAAGAAAAAAGAAAAAAAAGATTTTGAGGGGGAGACAGGATCTTGCTTTATAGTTGAGACTGGCCTCAAACTCATGATGATCCTCCTGCATCAGTCTTCCAAGTGCTAGAATTACAGACATGTACTACCACTCCGGGTCCCCAAAAATGATTTAGATAGCACAAAAAGAAATTTAACTATATTCTACAAGATCCTTCACGGTACAAGGATTCAGCCACTGAAAGTTTACCACATGCCAGAGAGTATAAGACACTGAAGACAGGCATAAACAGGACATAATCCCTGTCCGTAGGTAGTGTATAGTTTAGGAGAGGAAATGGCTCCTGCTACTTTGAATATAAGAAAATGAGTTTGACACAAATTACAAGAGTTTAATGATGCCTGTAATCCCAGCACTAGGGAGGGTGAGACAGGAGGATTGCTGCAAGTTTGAGGCCAGCCTGGGTTACACAGTGAGTTCAAAGCTAGCCCAAATGTGGTGGTGTAGGCCTGTAATCCCACCATTTGGGAGGCTGAGGCAGGAGGATCACTGAAAGTTTGAGGCCAGCCTGGGCTACAAAGTGAGTTCAAAGCCAGTCTAAATTGTATAGTGAGACCCTGTCTCAAAAAGACAAAAAAAAAAGCTTGAACTACATAGTGAGATCCTGTCTCAAAAACAAAGAAACAAAAGGAGTCTCAAGAATGCTCACTTTGTTTTTTAATCCTTAGGGTAGTGGAATAAAGGGGAGAGTCATTCCTTATCCAAAACAGTATTTCCTACACTTGCCTGATCACAGGAATTACAGCACGGGTATAGCCTCCCAGGATTCTCTCAGAGATTCTCATTCATTCTTACTCCGGTTCCTAGGAGTCTATCCTGGAACTCCGGGATGGGGGTATTAATTCATGTGACCAGGCAACTTTTAGAAAAATAGTCTAAAAGCTACAGCTTTAGACATACAGCAACTCCATCAAAAAGCTTGAAAATTTCTAGAAAAACCTAACTCATTAACCAGCTACAGAAAAGGCTGACTTGCCAAAGATTTTCTTTAGTAAAGCCCTGTCAAACCAGAAAGAGTAGAGGAGACATTCCTCTTCTAGGGTTTAAAAAAGTGTCACAAGCACAAGGTCCTGAGTTCGATTACTGGTACCGAAAAAAAGTGTCACTTGATAGTCAGTGGTTGAGTGTGGTTGTGTATGCCTGTAATCCCAGCACTCAGAAGGCTGAGGCAGGAGACCAGCCAGGGCTACAAAGTGAGCTCAAGGCCAGCCTGAACTGCATAGCAAGATGCTGTCTCAAAAAGACAAAACAAACAAACAAGCAAAAAAAGTGTCATTTGGCAGTGAACACAAAGATAGGATTATAACCCACAAGGCATACAGTTTCCTCTTAAAAGATGCGAGAATTCCAAATAGAGAAAAATATCCAAACCTTTGAATCTCAGGTCAGGGATTTGCTGATCAGTTTGATCACAAGGGCAGTGAAATGTTTGATGACCAAACAAAATACTATAGAACAAAAAATATGTATTACCTAATGCATTTGCTGCTCTTCAGTGCTGAACTCAGACATAAGGCTGTGACTATTAGTTACTTTCAATCATTTCTGGAAGAAGGCAAAGCAATTAAGTAACTAAAGTAAAACAGAGTAGCTACTGTGGTTGTATAGCAAATGGCAACATACACTGCAAGTGAACCTGACAGTGATGATAGATGTAGATGAGATAGTTTCCATTCAGGCTTAAAATTTGCTAAACCAAGGAAGTTTTTTAAAAAAAATTTAAAACATGGAAAATGAAAAGCAAAGCCTGCTAATAATCTGACAAAAAACTGGGGGAGGAAGGGGCAACAGTATGTAAACCTTGTCTCATGGCTAGCTCTACAAAAACATGGAAGATGCTATTATGTAAAAAAGAAATTGTATTTATTTTTGAGAGAGGGTGTTGATATGCAGTTCAGGCTGGCCCTGAACTCACTATGTAGCCCAGGTTGGCCCCAACTCATGGTAATCCTCCTGCCTTTCCCTGGGATCACAGTCGTGTGTACCACACTTAACCAAGAACTCAAATTAAAATCAACTGGTAAACAAGTTTCAAAAGAGTTAATTCTTAAAATGAAAGAATCACAATTTTGAAATTGTAAACTACCCCTACCCATTTTTAAAGGCCGGTGATTTCACACTGTGGTGCACAGCCAAAAGACAAAGAATAGGTGTGTACAAAGAGATAGATGCACATGTCAGGAAGTCAGACTGTTTTCAACAGTAGACCGCCTTCAAACAAAGTCATGCAATGGGAAAAAATCGAGTCTGTATTTTTCAGCAGTTCTATTGCCAACCATCTTCCAGTGTCCAATAAATCAGTTTAACTTGGAAATGCTTATATAATTGGTGAGAATCTCTGGTCAGACTTCAGAATATTGGTAAACACTGTATTAAGCAAAATTACAAGTATGGTACATAACATTAGCAAGCTCAGTGTAGATGAAAATCTTCTGGTTATCTGAATTCTTGTCTATATTTCTGTGCAATTTACAGAGAGCACCATCATTGTGATGTGTAAAACCCATACAAATGACATCCTATGATGGTATACTCTTTTAAATGATAAAGTAGAAAGGTTTTTAAATTCCAAGGGTAATGTGTCCTAGGGCATAACTCAGCCACACCTATCAGGATACATTTTGACTCAAAGAAACTAGAAAAATTGTTCAAATGCAGACCATACCAATCCAAGGGAAAATTTTCCCACTTTTTATTTTTAGGTGTTTCCACATTGTAAATCCTCAAGAATAATTTTTTGTTTTGTTTGAGACAGGGTCTGGCTATGTATGTTCTGTAGTTCAGGCTGGCCTTGTCAATTTCCCATCCAAGTACTAACCAGGCCCGACCCTGCTTAACTTCCGAGATCAGGCGAGTTCAGGGTGGTATGGCCACCGTAGATGCTTGCAAGCCTTGTCAATTTCCCAAGTGCTGGGATTAAAGGTGTGTACCACCATACCCATCTTCAAGGATAACTTTTTTTTGGAGACAGTCTCACTTTGCAATTCAGACTGGCTTTGAACTTGCTTAAGTAGCCCAGGCTGGCCTCGAGCTCACCGAAATCCTCCTGCCTCAGCCTACTGAGTGCTGGTATTACAGGTAGCTCAGCTAGTTAGAAATATTATAGGCAGTCAGACAGGGCTAGACCCTCAAGGAAGCCAGCACAGAGGGCCAAAGGTCTTATGACCTTGAAGGAGACACACACCTCTTGATGTGGGTCAGATCTCAAAACAGAAGGTAAAACAAATGCAACTACACCCTTAAGTATAAACTTTAGGGATTAGCTATAGATCACCTTGAGAAGCCAGGAGTCACCATCCCAACCCTCTACTGGAAGAGTCACTGATCCCCAAAGAATGCACACTAGCTATGTGACTCACTTTCCCATTTGGTCAATTTTACCTGAACAATTAAAGTTATTTGTTGACCATAGCTCTGTCCCACCTCATGCCCATCTATCTGCCTTGTGAATTCCCATTTCCCCCACTGTAGACCCACCTCACCTCATGGTTTTACTCTATAAAAATCCCGAGAAAATAGAGAATCTTTGGCAACCCACTTGGGACCCCTTCTTTCTCTCAATAAATATTTCTGCTCTTAACCTCTGTTGTTCCTAAAAATTCATTCTTCGATTTTAGAGAACACGAACTCATACCACACAAATAGTAGGTCGGGAATTTCATTCCACTATATCACTGGGAAGGATAACTTTTGATTCTGTAAATCCAAATGCTCTCATTCAAAGACTATTGATCAAAATGTACCTCTTAAAAATAGATCATTCATGCTAGATGTGGTGCTGCAAGCCTATAATCCCAGCACTTACAGGGATAAGGCAGGATTGCCGTGAATTTGAGGCTAGCCTGGACTACATAGTGAGTTTGAGGTCAGCCTGAATTAAATAGTGAGACCCTGTCTCAAAAAACCAAAAAACATCATTCATTTTGCCCATGAAGTTGTATAGATTTTAAATAAGCAGGCTCAAGTCATGTTCTGATAAATTTATGGGTTGTCTGATGCACAGTGGGCTATTACTGGGAAGAGAACCTAGTTCATTAACTTCTTGAGGTCACACTAGAAAGTAGGGTGGGGTAGCACAAAGAGGATTAGAACCCTAGAGTCTGGCAAATTATCCTTAGCTCTACCTATTAATTATATGTCCTAGGGCAAGTAATTTCACCTCCCTGTGCCTCATTTATTATTCATAAAATGAGTGGGTTGAACTTTACCACAAAATCCCTTCCAGCCCTAAAGTTTGATGAAATCATTAATGAGCGGCAAATACAACGTATTTTGCAAACCCTGTCACTGTTTAAGTCTACCAGGCTTCTCATTTACAGAAGAGCATGGGACCTAAATGTCCGGTTTAAAGTATCACAACCAGTAAATGGCAAAGTCTACGGGATCCCATTGCTTTAAAAAGGCGAGGTGGGGGGTGGCAGGGTGGTGGCGACGGACAATTAAAGACCAGTCGTTCTATTACCCAGAACAGCAAGCCCTCCCAGGAAAAGGCCTCAAGTAGACTACTGGGGTTCAAATCCTTTGAAGGTCAGGTCGGCATGGCTGTGCCGACTTGTGAGTTTGCAAACTCAGGATTTGTGTCCCGCCAATTCGTTATTCACGCGACAATGAGTGTAAGAGTTACGAGGGGTTGGGGAACGCTGCGAGAGAGCTCTTGGCACCCAGGCCTTTGGACGCCGAGGTGGGGTTGCCCGGGATGGGTCAGTCACCTGGGAGCCGATTGCGCTGCTTCGGGCTTCGGACGCACACTGTCCGCACCAAGGGCACCAGTTTCTGCTTGAAAGCACTCGCCGCAAGGCCTCCACACCGGAACATCTCGGCCACAGCTCCTCTAGACCTCCTCCTCCTCCTCCTCCTGCCTTTTCTTCTCAGGCACCGACCAACGGGTCAAACACCAGGGACCAGGGCCCGGTCAAACCCGCCCCCCCACTCCCCACGCACACTACGCAGGATCCTCCTCCCAGCTCCAGGCGGACATTGGGCAGTGAAACCGGCCTGCTAGGACGGGATGAGAAGCGGCGACCGGAGGCTTACTGCGCAAGCGTAGAACTCAGCGCTGCATTGTGATTGGACCGCACAGTAAGAGGATTTGCGCATGCGCTTATTGGTGAGACGCTTTTCTCTGAATCGTCCTGTTTGGAGTTAGCCACTTCACGGGAGTTGGTGGCTATGTGTTTCTCTTGAGCACGTTTGGAGAGATCAGTGGAGCCGCTTGTCGTGGAGGCTGAGGCTGAGGCTGAGCCTGGTGCTGCCGCTGCCGCCGTGTCGGTGACGGGAACTAACAGCAGCACTGCTCAAAGCGAGACCCCAGAACCGCACTTCTTTCCTTCCAATTCTAGGCCACTGGTTACTAGGTACATACATAAGCCTTCAGATTCTTTTGCTCTGGGCCGAGTAGCGGCGCCTGACTTCTGTCTTTTACAGGTTTCTGGCACTTCCCACCAAGCCTGTTTAAAGCACAACTGATCCTTCAGCGCTCTGTTTCTCCGTCTCACTTGTATGTTGCGCGATTCTAAGTTTTAGATGCTGTGCCCGGGACTGCCAACAGCCTCATGCTATTGTGGTTTCCGTGCTCGAGAGCAGGATGCCGTCAGAAAGTTTGTGCTTTACACGCTTCTGTGGAAAAAACCCTGAAGCAGCACTTTGAGAGTTGTGGGACGAGTAGGGTGAGCT